>VZTV01090192.1:0-30091 GCA_013400875.1 Anhinga rufa | reverse complement strand
GGCGGCGGGGGCGCCGCGCAGCCTGCCCGCCGGCCTGGGCTCCCTGTGAGTGCGGGCGGGGAGCCGGGCGCGGGGGGGGCGCGGGGCCGGCCGCCTCACGGGTGGCTTCTCTTTCTCCAGGAGCCTGGTAAACGGGACCTTCTCCGAAGTCAAGGACAGGATGTTTTCCCACCTGCCCTCGCTGCAGCTGCTGTGAGTATGGCCCTGGACGAGGCAACGCCAATTAGCGCCTTGCCCCCTCCTCCCAGACAGAGTTACGGGTGCCCTTGTAGGAAGGGAGGTAACGGGTCAGTCCCCAGCTTGTGCGGCCCGCTGATGCAGCTGCTCTTTCGTAACAGGGTGCATTTCCCGCTCATGAGCCACCTCACAGAACGTGTATTTGCTTCCTGAAGGAGTACAAAATGTTTTCTGATGCCTAAGTTCCTTTATTATTTAAAAAACCCCAGCTTTAACAAGTTTAGGGCCGGGTTTCCCCCCTCCCATCGCGTGGTGGTTCTTACTCTGTGCCCACGACTCTCGCATCGGCTTTGGGACGTTGCGGGCGGGACGCGGGGCGAGCAGAGGCCATCGGGCGAGCAGAGGCCATGGGGCGAGCAGAGGCCATCGGGCGAGCAGGGGCCGCGGGGCGAGCAGGGGCCGCGGGGCGAGCAGAGGCCATCGGGCGAGCAGAGGCCGCGGGGCGAGCAGAGGCCGCGGGGCGAGCAGAGGCCATCGGGCGAGCAGAGGCCGCGGGGCGAGCAGAGGCCATCGGGCGAGCAGAGGCCATCGGGCGAGCAGAGGCCATCGGGCGAGCAGGGGCCGCGGGGCGAGCAGGGGCCGCGGGGCGAGCAGAGGCCATCGGGCGAGCAGAGGCCGCGGGGCGAGCAGAGGCCGCGGGGCGAGCAGAGGCCATCGGGCGAGCAGAGGCCGCGGGGCGAGCAGAGGCCATCGGGCGAGCAGAGGCCATCGGGCGAGCAGAGGCCATCGGGCGAGCAGGGGCCGCGGGGCGAGCAGGGGCCGCGGGGCGAGCAGAGGCCATCGGGCGAGCAGAGGCCGCGGGGCGAGCAGAGGCCGCGGGGCGAGCAGAGGCCATCGGGCGAGCAGAGGCCGCGGGGCGAGCAGAGGCCATCGGGCGAGCAGAGGCCATCGGGCGAGCAGAGGCCGCGGGGCGAGCAGAGGCCGCGGGGCGAGCAGGGGCCGCGGGGCGAGCAGGGGCCGCGGGGCGAGCAGAGGCCGCGGGGCGAGCAGAGGCCGCAGGGTGAGCAGAGGCCGCAGGGTGAGCAGAGGCCATCGGGCGAGCAGAGGCCATCGGGCGAGCAGAGGCCGCGGGGCGAGCAGAGGCCGCCGGGGCACACCTCAGAGGAAAGCCGCTGTGGGTGAAGCACTGGCGTTGTCTGCAGCATGACTCTGTGCTTCAGCATCCGACTTGGAGGGCGGCCCCTCAGATGCCTTCTGACCTGAGGGACCTACAGGCTGGATGGCCTGCTGTCCCAGGGGACAGCGGTCCAGCGCCCCGCGCTCCACAGCCCTCCCTCCTTCCTGACCTTGGACAAATGGCTTGGTTGTGCCCGTGTTGCAGTCAGGTGTGTGCCTGCAGCTCCCATAGCTTACCCGAACTTGCTTTAATTTAGCTGCCCTGGGAGGCAGTAGCAGGGAAGGCACTGAGATACAGGGTGTGGCACGATCCCCCCGGGGAACCCAGATACTTCTTTCTCTGGTGGCCTGCAGAGAAGCCGTGCGCTGCCTGTGCCTGGCTAGCCCCGGGCAGCCTGCCTGCAATGCCCAACTCCAAGCGGACCCTCCACACCTCCCCCTGTAAGGACCGGTTACCCCCAAAGCAAAGGCACGCTGCAAAGGAAAATTCAGCAAAAAGATGCAAGGTATGCCGGCAACACAGGCGAAGTGCTTGCCACAGAGCTAGATGCTAAAATCGGTCTTAGCAAGAGATGGTCCCTAAAAGCGTTTGGTAGCATGATGGGCCGCCTCCTCTCCTCAGGTACCCGCACCTCATTCTGAGAGGCCTGTCTCGCTATTTGGGGGGAGCAGCACCCCGTAGAAAATGCTGGGGAGAAGTGGGCAAAGCAAGGGGTGGAGGCTTTCACCTTCTGTAGTGTGGCAATGGTCCCAAACGCAAGTTTTTGTGGGACTTGGGAGCCAGCACAGAGCCCTGGGCAGAGGGCAGGGGGACTTTGTCCACTGGTGAATGGGGGCAGACAGCAGACCCGTGCCAGCTGGGAAGGACAGGGATGAATCCGAGGGTGGGCTGAGGGAGACCATGGGTGAAAAATTAGAGATAGGGGGATGTCCTTGCTTTGGACAGCAGTACTGGGAAGAGGGAGGAAGAGCAGATGAAGGTTATCCCTCTTCCTTAGCTGTAGTAGGTTTCCAGGAGGAGATGCTGGGGTGTGTGGGGTGGTGGGGCAGAGGTCATTTGCTGAGTTGTTGAGAAAGTCAGAAGTTGCCCATGTCACTTTATGGAGCAAGAGGGGTTTGTCACCACCACCACCACCTTGGGCCCTGACAAATTTTGTTGGTTAGTATAATTTGTGACTTTTCCCTTCAAACATGAGAAAAAAGAATGGTTAAATGACAAAAGAGATACATGCATAATTGAGCACTTGGGTACCTCAGGACTCTGTCTTCTGTGGCAGTAGCCATGGTAAAATAGTAAGGCAAGGATTTATTTTTGATGGCGGTCTGCATCTTTGTCAGATTTCTTTGGGATAATTTAAGGAGCATTTGTCTAGTATTAGCATAATAACCGCGGATCATGGGGCAAGTTTGCATTTCCTGTTCATTAGTCTTCTAAATTAATTTTAGCAAAATGCTTAAAGCCATGCAAAAAGAGGATTAATAAGTTACTCTAATAAGGTGATTCATGTGGAAATATTCACTCGTAGAAGAAAATTCTGAGATTTTCCAAAAATTACTTCTTTTGAGTAGTGTTTGATTTTTAGATGAAATAAGAAGTTTTGCTATTTTCTTAAAAGGAGATGGCTCTCTGTGCCTTTGAACATCAACCTTGGACATCATCCGCTGTTGTGCTTTGATACAGCAAAGAAGGAACTTTGCTGGCAAAGCCTTTCCGTAGCATCCTTCTCCCTGACCGCCTTGTCCTGGCTCAGGTGACAGCCGCTCTGGTGCGGCTCTAACACGTTTTGTCCCTGAAATTCACGCGGGAGGGCAAGGCAGTGCCTGGAGCAGGCAGCATCACCACTCTTCCTCGCTGCCTGCGGACACAGGGCTTTGCTCTGCAAGGATAGCAGGAGACTGTCTCTGGCAGTTTGGGCACATCTGTGTTTCCAGCTGATGAACCGGCCGTGTGAACTGAGTGCTGTCCTCCCACGTCATGGGCCATCTGCAGGTCAGGCTTGGAGCATCCCCCTAGGAGCATAGAACGAGCCAGCGCTGATCCACCAAGACTGCAAAAATGAATGCTGGTGCTTGTACAAAAGGGCTCCCCTCTTTCTGGGAGTGCAGGAGTGGTGCTGAGGTGGTCTCTTGAAAATTTTTGGTGTGGCTGGAGGGGTGGTGGGCAACTGGGGTCCACACTCCGCAGACCTACCCTTTAAGGATGGCTTGTCCTGCTCAGGGGACCGGAGAGTCGAGGGCCAGGTTGCATTTAACCAAGGTGAATGGCATGGTGAATGTTTCTCCTGGGGAGTAGTGGACATTAACCAGCATCACATTATGCCTTTGAATTTTTTTTTTTATAGACCATTCCACAGTATTTTATGTGTGCTGCATTGGTGGGACAATATGGGCTTGAGTCAGTAAGATTAGTTTGGTCATGGACAATAAACGCAACGGGCATAATCCAGTGTGTCAAGTTTTAATGTGCTTTCCTAATGCCTGCTCTCCGTTTTCAGCTTGCTGAACTCCAACTCCTTCACTGTTATACGAGATGATGCCTTTGCTGGTCTCTTCCATCTAGAATACCTGTAAGTTTGGTATTTTATGTCTTCCCCTGTCCCTTATAAATCAAGACGTTTTGATAAGTTGCCAAGACTCCTGCTGTGGAGTCTTAGTCTTACTGTGATTCCCAGGAGCAGGGGAGATGAAAGATTTATGTTCCACTCCTGTGCAAATGTCCTTTACGGTGGCTCACCATTTTTCAGAGGTTGCAGTGGATTTTTAAAATATGCCGTGAGTGCAAGGTGGTTCTGTACAATTACAGTACACCAAAATGGCCCTGCTGAGCAAGAGCTTGTCCTGGCTTTCCAGAACAGTGCTGTCGCTGTCAAGGGGATTTGAACCTCGGGAAGGATGTGGGGAAGCCTCTCCTGGCCTGCTGGCAGCCTGAAGAGGAGGTGCAGACTATCCATGTACTGCCCAGAACAACCCTGGTTACCAGACTGCTTCTCTTCCCCCAAAGTTTCCTCTCCAACTTCGCCTTTTTTTCTGATATCCCATTTAATGCCTTATCTGGCATTTATCTTTATCGTATAAATAATGATAAATATATACTTCACATAATATAAAAATAGAAATGATCATAATTATTTATATTATTATTTAAATTTCTTTAACTTTCCTTTTCTTTACTTAGTTCACTTCTTCGTTGATTTTTACATTACCTTCATTTCCCAATTAGTTTTTTTTTTAGGACACCCTTTTTTATTTTAAAAAAAGTATTAGCCCTGGTACCAGGTTGTCCTCACTTCATACTCCAAAGGGCTGCCATTTCTCTGTGTTACTGGACATAAGCTGGTATGTTTGAAACTCTGAAAATGACCTGCAAAAAAATTCATCTTTCCACCCACCTTCCTGTGCTGAAAAGTAGCTGGGAAAGACATTTCTGTCTTTTTCTAAAGGAAGACCAATGCTTATAAAACTGACTCTTGCTAAAGTCATGCAGGCAAGTAGGTATTAAGGCTGGGTATATTCAGGACTAATAGTCTGATATGTGCAGAGCAGCCAACAATGGAATTTGCAGACCAAGAAATAGAGGATAATGGTAAATGGTATATGCTGAAATCATAATTCAGCTACATCTGGATTTTTCTGCAATAGTGAATTATCTAATTATCCTCTTTTCCATGTGTCTACAGTAAAACAAAGTAATTTGCAGAATGTTTGCAAAAAAAAGGAAGAAAAACATTTGTATGTTTCATTAATGACTTCCTGTCAAGTGCTAATGAGTCTAACATGGAGCGTGTCCCAGCAGCACAGGCAGTCATAGCGGTTGCACTGGTAACTGCAGCCAGACCCCCTTGTCTGAAAGAAAAAAATCCTGCCCCTCTTCAGCTGGTCAATGGGAAAATCTCTGTCCCTTGTTGCCAGCTGCAAACCAAGGAGCAGCGTGAAGACTGGTAAAACCTCACAGTTTCAGTTTCTTTTGGTAGCAGCTGAACAATTAATGGTTAATGGTTGTGGTCACCCTCCCTGCCAAGTCCACAGAGCTCTTCTCTTCCCAGCAAATCACGCCTCCTCTGTTTGGGAACTGGGTGCGAGTGGCCTTTCTCTGGGGTTGTTTCTGGCCATGCAGCCGGTAACACCATTACAGCTTCAGTAACTTGTGTCTCTCAGTTACCAGTGATCAGACCTTACAGAGATTAACAAAACCCCACTGACAAACAAGATCACCACCCGCTGGTGATCAGAGTGGCATTCCCAGGGTAACAACTCTTCGAGGCCAGGTCTGGTGACTCAGGAATCCAGCAGATTACTGAGTCCCAGCCCAAATGTCCATCATCTCGCTGCAGTGTGTTCAGTGAAGCCGTGTGTATTTGCATGGACCGGTGAGCTGGCGCTGTGCAGCGATGACAGGTGCTGGTAAGGGTGTCAGGAGGCAGTTCGGCTCTCTGCTCTGCAGATTGAATTCGTGTCCCCAGGCAGCCTTGTAACCAAGTACGGCTGACCCTTTTCTGACATCCCCCATGCAGACACAACAGTTTCTCTTCTGCACCCTTTGCCTGCAGTCAGGGTCGTGATTACTTCATGAAGGATTTTGGCTATGACTAAACTGCAGAACCAAGAGCACTTGTCATCTCCTGCACCTCTCGAGAAGAGACCTTGGCTTACAGCATTTTTCCTCTATTTCCCTAGCAGGCAAACAAGGATGCATAGGAGGAAGGGAGACAGTTTTATCTCATAAAACCTTTTACAAAGTCAGCCTGCAGTTGTCTTCATCCAGGTACAGCTGTACCATGCAATACCTTGGTGGCCACCTGGCTGCAATCGCTTTGCAGGGCTGATGGTGTATTTAGGGATGCGTCCTCAAGTGCTCAGGGATCAAGATGCTCAAATATCAGCTCTTCCTTTAAATGCTGACGTGCAGTCAGGAGGAGCAGCAGGCTCCTGGAATCAATACGTGCCTGTGATTGTTCCCCCAGCGCACGGGGCCGTGACTTGTGTGCAGCTGGGCACCCTGCAGAGGTGGTGTCCCGGCTGGAGAGAGCTGAACTACAGAAGCAAGAAGGAAAAGAGGCAGAGGTCTTGCCATTTATGCAGACTTCAGTTGTCTATCACTATGTAGCTGCAGTTCACCCCGTGGCTCTGCATGCAGCCACGGGAGCTCCCCATCAGAGCGTCCATCTGCAGCCTGGGAAGCCCCAGCACTGCTGTGCTCCCTGTGTTTTTAAAATGCAGGCAATTTATGAGAGGAAGGTAGGACTTTAGCTTCTAAAGTCCATCTCAGAGGCCTCTTCTACACAAGTCTCTTTCCTTACATAACACACCCTGAGAGGATTAACCAACAGAGGAATAATGGTTTTTGCTTTGTTCATTTCGTTCCTTTTCTGCTGGATATTTGTGTAACGCGCTCTCCCTTGTGCTGCCCGGCATCTGCATCGTTCCTTGCGGTCCACCCATGGAAAGGGGAAAAGGGAACATAGGCAGCTCCACCGGGACTTCCCCGCCTTTTAAGTCTGAAGGGGTGAAACAGGAACCTGCTGAATTTGGAGACCATAGGTTAAAGCACTGGTGATGCTAATAATAATGCTAATTAAAGTCTTTTAAAGTTCTTTTTTTTTTTTTGTCCAGATTCATTGAAGGAAACAAAATTGAAACCATTTCAAGAAATGCATTTCGTGGCCTTCGAGACCTGACTCACCTGTAAGTTATTTAACACTTAGCAGAGTAATTTGTACTTGAACAAAACTCTTCTGGGGGACCGCTCGTTTTCCTGCCATGTAGAAAACCTCCCTCCCACTCTGGGCGTCAGCTTCCTTCCGCTGTCAATAACATATCTTCCACAAATTAAAAAATGGTATTTAAAAAACTCCTGCTTGGGCAGTGCTGTGGCATGTGCGGCGGCCTGCGCACACTCACAGCTCGTGCTGGGGTGCAGCTGTGACCTGTGGATGCTGCACTGGTACCACCGTGATACCACCTGCCCGTGATTAACATTCCTGTTTCTTTTCAGTATGCTCAGTGATTGCTCTGTGTGTTACATTTGCACCTGGGCAATAAAAAAGCTTTATATATTTCACTTTTACGTGAGCTTCAAGCAATCTCCATTCTTGACTGAGAATAATTAATATGTGCCCGTTCCTCGTAACTATTAACAATGCCCATGGCTGGACAGCACCAGTTCATTAACAACCTGTAAGTGAGCTCAGACTTAGTAAGAGTCAGCCAGACAAGAGACAGCAATGGTACTAAGCTCTAACTTTCTATTCTAGTTCTTTGGCCAATAACCACCTTAAAGCTCTGCCAAGGGATGTCTTCAGTGATTTAGATTCTTTAATTGAACTGTAAGTAATGAGAATCTTTCTATTGACTGCCTGCTTCTGTCACTCTCTTACTCTTGAGTTTTACATTCTGGGTTTGTGTGGTGTTCTATCTGATATCTGCACAGAAAAGAAATGTGCATTTTGCGTGTTGTATCTGATATCTGCACAGAAAAGAAATGTCCATTTTGCTGTTCTAACTTTTCTCATTTTAAAATTGTTTACTTGGTAGACTCCTCTAAAATAACTGCTGTTTCTCAAATCAGTGTTGCTTCTCATGATGCTGTACATAGCTTGCATTATTGTACTTCTTTCCGATGTTTCATTTAAATCGTTTTTCAGGGAAAGGGAGAAAATTAATTTAAAAACTACAATTTCTCTGAACATTTTTTCTGTTATTGTTGCATGTATACCCCGAGATTATTTTAGTAAAAGGCATTCATTAAAAAAAAAAAGAAGCTTTTTTTCTTGGTTTTGTGCAGTTGTAGCACATTGCTGAGCTACTGTCAGTGTTTTCTTGTATAACTGAGCTGCTAGTCAGCTTCGCCTATTTTTGGCCTGGCTTTCACAAATAGCAAAGTATAATTGTAAGCCACAAAAATTGCCAAGGGATCGAAGAACAGGTACAGTGCTGAAATTGCACATACCTTAGTAGGGGGAGGTTAAATTGACTCCACATCAGCAGCAACTCTAAAAATACAAGCCTTACATCCGTACTTTAATGTAACACAGAAATGGTACCGGCAAGGCCACTCTGTCAACCAGGGGTACTGGAGTAGTTTAGAGAAGGAATGGGATTTATCTGTGTCAGCGGTAGATGGTGAGCTGGAAGCTTGCAGCAGACAGCCACACGGTCAGGATTTATTATGGTATAGTCCTAATCCTATGAAAACTTATAAACATGAGTGACTTCAGATGTGAATCACAGTGCTCTATTAGTAAGATTATACATGGGCATATTTCCTAGACTGAAACTGTTTTTCAAGGACAGCACTCAGTGAAGGAGAGTCCATAGTAAGAGAGTCCAAATAAAATTAAGAAACTTTCTTGTTCTCAGTTCAAAACCAATTCAAGGCTACTCAGATATTTTTAAATTCAGCATGTCAAGGTGATAACAGTTCTGTAGTATTCATATTACTATCAACCTTTTCAAATATGTTTATTTCTGTGTGTTTTTTAGAGATTTAAGGGGAAATAAATTTGAGTGTGACTGCAAAGCCAAGTGGTTGTTTTTGTGGTTAAAGATGACAAATTCCACTGTTTCTGATGTCCTGTGTATTGGTCCAGCAGAATATCAGGATAAGAAGTTAAATGATGTGACAAGTTTTGATTATGAATGCACCACTACAGGTATTCAGATAAATGTATATTTCTAAGCACACTACAAATGGTTAAATATCAGAAGTTTAGACTATACCCTTTGGCTTCTCTGAGCATGACCTGGGGGGAGGAAAAGGTTACATACAAAGCACTTCCGAGTACTAGAGCAAGCATAAAACAGGAAAATTACATTTCGAAGCCAAAGTAAGTAGCGAGTTTTTATTTGGATTAAGTGATAATGGGAGAAGAGCTCTGACTATTCATATTCTAAAAGACTTGATTATGACTCACTTTGTGACTTAATTTTCATCACAGAATGCTTTCTATTATCTGGAATAAGGCCATATAGTTATGGCAGATGAGCTTCCCAAAATCTCTGTATTTCACAGAAGGCAATGAAAAGAAGTTCAAATAATGTGGCTATATCTGTTATCTTTATTCAATAGGCCACAATTTAATAGCATTAAATGTGGCAGCAATACTGCCAGCAGTTCTTCATGGAACTCCATTAAGTTGTAGAAAAATGTCCAATAATATTCTGACTACCGTCTTGTTTAGGATCTTGATTTTTAAGGAATATAAAGCATGCTGAAGGAAGTGAAGAGAAATTTGCATGTGGTTATGCTTATATTTTATGACCAAACAGCTGTAGCTACCTATCTGTAAATGTAGTCACATCATATAACTGAGAATATTAGCTGTGAGTATTGTTTTTCATCTTTCATGCATATGATGTCAGCACTCTGCCTTTTTTCTATCCAGTAATATCAGAGGCATTCGAGCTCTCATCTGTTATCAAGGCAGTCATCATCAGTAAAAGACAACAGAAAAGTTGATTACTAGTAATGTAAAATAAAGTTTCAGGACAAGGTATGAAAGGTAATCCAAGGGCAGTTTGTAAAGGAAAAGAGAATGAACTCAGAATTCAAAAATATGTCAGAAGAGCGGCAGAGGTAAAGCGCGATCATCTGCTACGTAAAAGGATGTCAGAAACAGGAGAGCAGCGTAGCTTAGAAAGGTTCCAAAGTTACGTTCCTGTGTCTGCCATATCACCGAGATATAAAAGTACGAAGTAAAAGCAGGCTTTATTTCATTTCAGTCTGGTTTAAGCAATTGTGCAGCACTAACAATGTGCAAGAACAAGCCTTATCTACTGGGTCTTCAGACCTATACTGACCTACCTGCCCTCTGCCATCTCTTTGTACCTAGAAACCTAATATAAAGTTGCTACAGGCAAAATTCACCCTTTGTCTGCTGTAAGTGAAATATACACCAAGCATAAATCTAATTTTACATGCGGTAGTGTTTGCTGGGGAGCGTTACGTGGTGCAAGGATTGCCCAGCCGAATATTTGTTCAAATGCCATCAGAGAAGTGCTCTCGCAGCACAGCATATAGCTGTAATACACGCTTCAAATAGTCAAGGACGTTTACAAACCAGTCATTCTCTGGCTGCTGTGAGAGCAGGCTGTGTGCCTAACCCCTCTGGCCTGGGGGTAGGCAGCAGCAGGCTTCCCAGAGCTCCAGTGCCTAGTGAAGTTGGAGGGTGCAGAAGATGTGGAGCTCTGGCATGCTTACAGAGTGTCTGAGAGGGACAGAGTGCATGCAGAAATGACTGGTAAGAGACAAAACAGAGATGAGTAGAGTAGAAATGCAAATCTTCAGGAATGTGTCACCTCTGAGACAGCACTGAACTGGAAGTTACCTTGCTCGAGCTCTAACCCTCTGGTGGCCTTGGTAGTCTGTGGTGTCAGGCCACAGCTGCTTTTTCTTCTCCGTCATTGCCTCCCCCAGATCCAAAGGGAGCATAAATATGCCCATATTCATTCCTTGAGGACTGATTAGTCACAGGCTCAGGATTGTACCATATTTTGAAGTAAAGCAACATACCCTGTAGGTGTATTCTCCTTTCCCACTCAGTCACAGGCAGTGCTCTGCAAACCTCATTCATTCATGTTAGTCTTCAGTATTGTATTTCCCTCCTTTGCCAGGTGTGATCTTTTCTGCTTTCTGGTACTCTGTGTTGAGCATGACTGGACGTAGGATGTGGTAACAAAGCAGTTTGCTTTGTAAAACATGCATCTCGGCGGCTCCATCAGTTCATTGCATCCTCTGAACTGCTAGAATGGTAACGGGAGGAGAGATGTAAAGAGGTGCTGCCATATTAAACAAAAAGCCAAACAACAAAACACTCCTATCACTTATTCACAGAGAAAGTGATCCACAGTGACAGTGATCTGCACTTTTAACTCTTTTTGTGATAGCATCTCTCTTTTCCATTTCTCGTGGCTTGCATCATGGAAGCAATTTGAGCTGTTTCACTTTGTTTCTTGTCTTTCTCCCGCAACGGTGTGTGAGGGGGCTGTGCTGTGGCTGTAAGCATGGTAGGGGAACGTGTACTTACTTTCAGGAGACTGGAAAATGGGCCTCGCACTTCCACAGTCACTGGAAACAGGCTGTGTGTATGCCTGGCACCTGCTTTGCCCAGACCTGCTGGCAGGGGTCATCTCGCCGAGCTTTGAAAGCTTTATTTCCCCTTTCTTTACCTATCTGGGACTGTCTTCTAGAGGTGTCCTCTTTTACCCCTGCTGGCTGGAAGGAAGGTAATTTGCAAATGTACCTGCTTGGTACTGACTTCTGCGCTGGAGGTCACCTGTGCCACCATGGTGAGACGCAGGAAGGGATGGCTAACGCTCCCTGAGAGTACCCCAGGTCCTAGGTAGCCTCACCTAGAGCACAAGTGTCCACCATGGAGAAGGGTGGTGAGGAGAGGGGAATGACTGGTGGCCGAGTCACAGGATGCAGCTTAGGAGCTGCTGCCCAAACAGGTCATCGCTCCCCTTTCTCTTCGGTGTCCTCCAGCGTTCCCTGTGCACTTCCTCTACACTCTGCCATCACCTCTCCTATGAAGACAGGCTGAGAGAGTTGGGGTTGTTTAGCCTGGAGAAGAGAAGGCTGCGGGGAGACCTTATTGCGGCCTTCCAGTACTTAAAGGGGGACTATAGGAAAGAGGGGATGATCTCTTTAACAAGGCCTGTTGTGACAGGACAAGGGGTAATGGTTTTAAACTAAAGGAGGGTAGGTTTAGACTGGATATAAGAAAGAAATTTTTTACACTGAGGGTGGTGAGACACTGGCACAGGTTGCCCAGAGAGGTGGTAGATGCCCCATCCTTAGAAACATTCAAGGTCAGGTTGGACAGGGCTCTGAGCAACCCAGTCTGGTTGAAGCTGTCCCTGCTGACTACAGGGGGGTTGGACTAGGTGACCTCTAAAGGTCCCTTCCAACCCAAACCATTGTATGGTTGTATCATCAGCGCTCCTGTGTGCTGGGCTGAGCCAGAGCAGAGGCTGCCAGGTGGGAAATAAGCCCAATAACAAAAGCATTGGGTCCCTCATCCCTGACGGCTCGTGCTGTTCAACTGCCGAAGGAGCGGAGGCAGAGCAGGTGGCTGGAGGATGGGGGGACCACCCTGGGCCTCAGCCAGCGGAAAGCAGTCTCAAAACCATGTGTCCTGAGCCAGAGAGAGTATTGGGGTACATTGGGGTGAGAAGGAGACAGCAACAGCCTGTGCAGCCAGTGGCACCGGGAGGAATTGAGGGCTGTGCCCTCTTCCCTCTCCCATGGAGGCTGATCCAGCTTAAAAGAGAAAAATATTGGGAAACGTACCCCTCCAACTCTGTATTTACTGTATGATCTCTTTCTAGAATTAAAGCAAGGCATGTGGACCTGCCTGTAAGAGTAAATAAAGTCCCTAAGACCTACATTTTCAGCAAGCCTGATGTGGCAGTACCTCTTTACTGTTACACATTAGCACCAGTTGGAAATACCAGACTCTAAAAACGATGTTTATTGCCTTTTACTGGTTACAACTGATTTTGTTGCCCATTTTTACTCATCAAGTGACATAAAGAGGCCAATGACAGGTACAAGTAAGGATAGCTGTGTTAACACTGAATCATTTCTGAATGAGCAGTGGGTTTTAACACACAGACTGGTTTGTTTTAATTCACAGATTCCCTCAAAGTGTTTCACAGCTGTTCAGATTTCAAGAGATGTCTTTTTCAGCATTAGTTTTTTTAGTTTTTTCTCAAGATTTTAAAAATATTTTTATTTTTTGTGACTGTATCCGCTATTGTCCATCCTTAGCTACTTTTCATGATTTATCACCTACTTTTACTTTCTGCATACTTTGGTGTCAGTTTTCTCCAATCTTTTTATTTTCCCAGTGAGAATGAAGATAACTCTCTTGTTTTCCTACCAGCATTTATGAATCAAGCCCAAAGTCTATTTATAATAGTCCCTCGAAGAACGGAGACTGTAATTTCTTTTGCAGCTGTAGAGTCTGCTCTGTTTGTTTAACGGTAGCCATCTATCTTTATCCTCCAGAAGTGTAACTACTCAAGGGCAAGGCTTTCAAGCATGCAGAGACAGAGAATTCTTAATTCAAAAACAATTATTTCATAATGCACCAAAATGAGGGATTCAAGTGAGAACTTAATTACAATTTCGCCAAAATCCCTGGACGCTCAGGCCCTTCCGACGTAGGAATGCATGGTGAAAGCATCTAGCAAATGGAGCTTGAAACACAGCAGTGCATGGTTCTGCAGAGAAACTCCATCGTAGTGGAAGATGCATTTCCTTTTCTATATAACTATATCTGTACCTCACTTCAGCGCAGGCCTTCTGCCATGTTCTAGACCCAATGGCTGGCTTTTCTTTGTCAGCACTGGTATACCAGTTTCTTTTTCTGATAATAATGACCTTGCCCAGCTGTCAGGCCAAAGATCAAATTCAGACCCAAGTCTCCTTGCTTCGCCCCACATTTGCTCTATGCTGGCTGCTGACTTAGCCCAGGGTGAATTTTGGAGTTAAATCTAAAAAGGCACTTGGATTTTGAGATGAAATCTTGAATTTTGGAGTTACACTTTTAATCTTTACAGGTTGCTCCAACTCCTCAGTCTTAGTATCTAGAATAAGTATTCCACTGGATAGTAATTTGCAGGTTGGTTGTATTTTATGCCTAAACTACTTTACAATGCCCCATAAAATGTTATGTTAACTGAGTTTTTGATTACACCATTTTGTCTGTGGTCTAGCGGAAATGGGGTTATCCCCAGGCAAACTTCAGCTTATCATTTCACTTTCTGCGTGGTTTAGCATAACACAAATCGCTAGTGATTAAATTTGCATGACTTAAGAAGTTATTGGACTTCAGCTGGAAGTTGCTGTCTCTCAGCTTGAAAGTGATTCTAGCAAGGCCATTTCACTTGACGGGAAAGCAACTTCCAGCTGTGGGGAAAGAGACTTCTCTCTCAGTATCCTGTTTCATTGATACCAGTCAGCCTAGCTGGAAAATCTGATTTCTGCCACTATCTACCTATTGGATCTCCTTGGCAAATATATTTCCAGAGGGCAGTTTATGAAGCCTGAAGCAGGAGAAGCTTTCCCCTGTTGCTGCATGCCTAACGTGAGCACTGACACTTCCATGCTAGCGTTATACAAAATCCAGAGTATTTAACTCATTTTCAGTGTTAATTGTTATAATCAGCAACCACTTACTCTGTGTTTCCAGCAAGGATGTACCCTAATTGTTGTAAATGTATGTTTCTAGATTTTGTTGTTCACCAGATTTTGCCCTACCAGTCAGTTTCAGTGGATACGTTCAACTCAAAGAATGATGTGTTTGTAGCCATTGCACAGCCCAGCATGGAGAACTGCATGGTGCTGGAGTGGGATCACATTGAAATGAATTTCAGGAGTTATGACAATATCACAGGTATATGAACACTGGGATTCCAGTAGTTGATGAACTGTTGGTGTTTCACAATGACGAGATTCATAGATAGGACCAGCTGATGTTTTTTGCCCTGAATCTCTGTTGAAATTGGCGGATCAAAGTGTGCAATGTTTGGACATGAGTGACTTCATGGAGTAGTGCATCTTGTTAGTACATGCACATTTAACCTCACTGTAGCACACAAACTAGACTTTTGTTGTCTGATCTTGTAAATTGTTCTGAAGGCGCAAACATTTGTGGTGAATGTCACACCATGGCCCAGCTTAGACACTCACTGCCTGAATCACACTGCAAGTTAAAGTGTAGGCTAAAGGAGCCCTCACTCTTGCCAAAGTGCCTGCAAAATAGAATATAAAAATATTCTACTGCATGTAGAAGGAAATAGGTCTGAAGGATGCATCTAGGGTACACTGGCTGGGAAAGCATGTTTCACAGCTGAATGATGACAAAGAAATATTTAAACCGTGGTTTAAATTTAAACCTCAAGAGATGTACTGTAAAGCTTTCACGTTTACTTTCCATTTACAAACATGATAAATTAACATCCTGGCCAGATTACTCATCAGACAAAACCCCATGTGGATGCCAGGTGATTTTCTAATGTTAAGAACCATTCTGTCACTAACCAGCACTCATGGTGCTATACAGAGCTCAGTCACACCATGACAACAGGGTCTTTAGAGCTGTTACACGCTGCCCAATTTCCCAGCTACTTCAAGCTACTGGTTCTGAGGTCTCAGGAGCTAAATCTATCCATGGAGCACCCTTTCCTCCTGTTCCTTGTTATGTGTCATAGATTATTTTTTACTTTGCATTTGGGGAAATAAAAGGTATGCTGCATCCTCATCTAGTGTTGTAGGAAGTCTACAAATGCAGCAAGCACCTACCTCCTCAGATCAACTGTGTGTGTCACTAATGAAAGTTTACAAGATGCTATCCCTCTGTCAGGAAATTTTGGAAATGAACAATTTTGCTTTTTCAGGTTTCATTGTGTTTTGGAAGCTTAGGGAGAAATATGTACCAGTAGATATAAATTGAGAAGTCGATGGCCCAAAGAGAGCTAGCAGAGCTCTAGAAAAGTTCTGGAAATGAAGTTGCGAGTTCAGGTCATTTGCAAAGACAGCTGTCTTCTGGATGTATTTCATCTTCCTGTGAATAACATGATTAGTATACATTTCTGCTGGGGACTTGTGTCCTAGCTCCACACCCAGTGTGCATGCCAAGACTAATTTCTCGAATGACCATCCTGTGTTCCTGGAAGGCCCAAGCTTAAGCTCTGGCCTCTGAAATGTAAATGAGCAAGAGACTTTTGCCAAGGAACACAGGCAGGTAAAGAACCTTTTGTGGAGCCTAAAGAGCATTTTGTAGAGCTCAGGAGCTGGCTATGCTCTCCATGGGGAGTTTCATTCCTAACTATATGCTTGGCATTAAGATGGCCAAATTTAGCCCTTTACAACATGGGCTTATTGACCTGACCTAGTTGTCATGATTGCCTTTAGAGTCAACATGCAGAGAATAGGTGTTGCTGTCCTCTGCAGAAGGAAACATCTACAGGCCAGGTGAAATCTTCTAGACTTCTTTTTGACTAAGTTAGACCAGAAAGAGCCGGGATGATCAGCTTAAGCATTTGTGCCGATGCTACAGATATCTTATGGTACTTGAGATGAATCCCGCCCCTCCTACACTGGAAGGGTGGTAGATCATCCAAGGCTGGCTGTGAAACACCTATGGGTAGGGGGCCAGCAGAGATGCCAGGGCGAGTCTCCTGTAGTGACTGTGACCATGTACGCATAGAAGAGTGTGTACAGATACCATTCTACTTAAACTGTGTGCTTCAGAGAGGAATTCCTCTCTTCTTCCAACACAGCCTTTTGTAAATAGTCTGGTTGTCACTTTTTTGATGCGGATCATGTATAATGACTTGTATAGTGATTCTCAAAACAGACCACAGCTCAATCTGATCTAATCTGGCAACTGCAGTGTTCCTAAATATTTCTAGTTTAACATAATCTCGAGAAGACAGAAACAACAGAGTTAAATTCATCTTTTGCATCCTGCTGTCAGGTGATATATCCTCAAGACACATCAATATTTCTATTTACAGTACTCAAAAGCTGACTCTGGCCCTCTTGGAGCAAGAAAAATAGACTATATTTCATTCTTCTAGTAAAACTGGAAAGATGCATATTCCAAGAATAAGATAATTTCAGATTCCTGCTGAGTCATGAGATAACAACTCCTGTTATTTTGGAATAATAAAATGTGGCTTAAATAATTTTTTTGGATATTAGGAGGGATGTGTCTGAACAAGCAGAGATAGAAAAAATATTCTGGATAAAAAGGAACGAGCATTTTAGGGTGCATCATACTTGCACACCTTGGTGTGGCATTTCCAGCTTTTGAAATAATCTTTCCAGTTATTGTGGAGAAAAAAGTATGAAAAGCAGCTCTGACAGCATGTGGTAAAAGACAAAATTATGACATGGTGAAGATTTAAAAAAGGGGTGGGGTGATTTGTTAATATCTCTGTGGTTTAAAAGGTGCTTTGTACTGTGCTAATATATGTGCTTTTTTTTTTTCCCTTGGGCAATAGGTCAGTCCATAGTGGGATGTAAAGCCATTCTTGTTGGTGACCAAGTCTTTGTGGTGGTGGCACAGCTCTTTGGTGGCTCACACATTTACAAGTATGATGAAAGCTGGACAAAGTTTGTCAAATTCCAGGATATTGAAGTAACTCGTATTTCCAAGCCAAATGATATAGAGCTTTTTGAGATAGACAGTGAAATGTTTTTTGTCATAGCAGACAGCTCTAAAGCAGGTTTGTCAACAGTGTACAAGTGGAATAACAAAGGATTTTACTCGTACCAGTCCCTTCATGAGTGGTTCAGGGACACTGATGCTGAGTTTCTCGATATAGATGGGAAATCACATTTAATCCTCTCTAGCCGCTCCCAGGTTCCCATTATACTACAGTGGAACAAAGTGTCCAAAAAGTTTGTCCCACACAGTGAAATCCCCAACATGGAAGATGTCTTGGCTGTGAAGAGTTTCAGGATGCAAGATAACCTGTACATCACGCTCACGAGATTCATTGGTGACTCCAGAGTTATGAAATGGAATAGCAAACAGTTTGTGGAGGTACAGGCTCTTCCATCCCGAGGAGCCATGACGCTGCAGCCTTTCTCCTTCAAGAACAATTACTACCTAGCCTTGGGAAGTGACTATACCTTCTCCCAGATATATCAGTGGGATGGTGAAAAGAAGCTCTTCATGTTATTTAAAGAAATCTATGTGCAAGCGCCACGGTCTTTCACAGCTGTATCAACGGTTCGAAGAGATTTTTTCTTTGCCTCTAGTTTTAAAGGAAACACTCAAATATTTGAACACATCATCATTGACTTGAGTTTATGAAAAGCTGCTGGAGTGAAATTTATGTGGAATGACATTTATACGCAAGCAAAACAAAGAGAGACCTTTCCAAAAATAGGGTGCACCTATGGAGTATGATGACATTTTCTGAACTTTTCAAACTTGCATATTAATCAGGGATTGCATTTACTTGGTTACTGCATGACATGTCCGTTTTATCCTTTTTCAAAGACACTTTGCAATCTGCAGTCATTCAGAGGAGAGTGCAGTGCATTAGGATTAATGTTGACATCTAAGCGAATGATCTAAATTTTACCCAGAAAACTATCTTGAATGAATTGAACATCTCATAAAGAAAGTGAAAATTAAGCCATACAAAGCATAGAAATGATCTTGACTCTTAAACTAACATGTTAGTAATGATTTTAAGATTAGAGCCAGTTTATCATGGCTGTTGATGAATTGTAAAAGCAAACAGTAACAGAATCACAGAAACACAGAACGGTGGGGGTTGGAAGGGACCTCAAGAGATCATATTGTCCAACCCCCCTGCGTGAGCAGGCACACCTAGAGCAGGGGGCACAGGACCCCGTCCAGGAGGGGTTTGAATGTCTCCAGGGAAGGAGACTCCACAACCTCTCTGGGCAGCCTGTTCCACTGCTCTGGCACCCGCACAGGAAAGAAGTTTTTCCTCATATTCAGGTGGAACTTCCTGTGTTCCAACTTGTGCCCGTTGCCCCTTGTCCTGTCATTGGGCACCACTGAGAAGAGTCCAGTCCCATCCTCTTGATGGGANGCTGGCTCAGGGTCACTTGCTGTCCACCAGCACTCCCAGGGCCTTCTCAGCAGAGCCGCTTTCCAGCAGGTCAGTCCCCAACCTGTACTGGTGCCTGGGGTTGTTCCTCCCCAGGTGCAGGACCTTGCACTTGCTTTTGTTGAATTTCATGAGGTTCCCCTTGGCCCAGCTCTCCAGCCTGTCCAGTCTCGCTGGATGGCAGCACACCCTTCTGGTGTATCAGCTACTCCTCCGGCCTTGGTGTCATCAGCAAACTTGCTGAGGTTACACTCCATCCCTTCATCCAGGTCACTGATGAATATATTGAACAGGATTGGATCCAGTACAGATTTTGGTTTCTTGAGGTCAGTCTTCAAAATCTGTCTTTGTGGTTTATAGTAAGTCCGAGGCATCATTTTAATTCAATTTAATTAAAGGGAAAGTAAAATTCTATTGCCATTTTTCTTCCACTGTTCATTTATTTCAGTGACAAATTGTGCATAACAAATAGCCCAGCCCACAGTAACTGGGTAGCCAGGAAAAGAAGGGTATGTATGTCACTTCTAGACTGTGATATCTTAACAAGTTAACATAGAAAATAACAGAGGTCTGCTTGGTGTCGTGAATGATGGCATTTGTAGTGGATTCATATTCTGTTTTAATAGGTATTCCAGAAATCCACTCCTTTTTTTCCTAATATATACTCTTTCTGTTGATCCCAACAGATTCTGGGATGCTTTAACAAGTAAATCTGTTGTGATCTCTCATTCTGGAAGGCACAGCTTAAGCTTAGCCTGAGACATACATCTGTGGTCATGTACTCAGTGCTGTAGCTCATCTGTGTGCAATGAGATGATTTATTCCCCAGTGTTTCCCCCCCGCACAACTCACAAGCAATAAATTCAGGTTTTGGTTATCACAAGCTGTATTTGAGGAATCCTCCTTCTGGCTGAGGTCTAAATATGACTTTGGTATCACCGAGTCTTTTGAAAGCAAGGCAGCTGGAGCTGTTTCAGGCTAGAGCTAACCCTGGCTCCAAGAAGGAGGGTTTCCTCTTGGTGGCTCCAGGCTTTTGCTGGGTTGCCAAGCCGTTGAAGGTTAAACAGGAGGATGTGAACTGACCATGCTGCATTGGTGTTTTGGGTGGCTACAGACTAAGGCGTTCAGTCATCCTAAACAGGGCAGTCCTGGCACACAGAGCCTCTGTCAGGATAACAGCAAGGGACCGTTTTCCCGGAAGGGCTCTCCACCATCCTTACTCAACAAAGCAAGCCCTTGTTTGTTCACTTACACAATACGTTTCTTTAAGTTTTCACACCACTTAGCACATTAGGTTGTTTTATCATGTCTTGCTGCTGCACTGCTGCCTTTGATAATAGGGAAGCTTTGCATAAAGCAGGTGGAGCAAAGGAAACTATCCTTTATTCCTTCATACTCAGGGCTATCTCACCACCTCTGTGCTGAGTGAGCTTCATGTTTTTGTCCTGGACGTGTGAAACATGGTCTATTGTCACAAACAGAGATGTTGTCACAGGCTTTCTGATATCCAAGATGTGAAGAGTGCTGCAGAATAGCATTATGCACAAGGACTCCCGTGAGGAGTAATAACCTACCAGTGACCTGGAATATCACAGCCTTCCCCAACGTTTGCCTCGCTGCTATGAAATGCAATTATTACTGTCAGAGGCATAACTAATTTTATTTTGTTTTTAAATGATGTGATAATTTTTTTCCTATGGAGGTGCTCATCCTGGTTTTAATTTTAATTACATTGGCAACTTAGCCCATCCAACCATCTGAAGTATTGCACTCTGCCTTCCAAACCCCAATGCTGTGTCAGTCCCATTGGTTGAATCAGACCAGTAGATGCAAACCAACCCTCTGCAGCAGGTTTTAGCAATACCTCTCCTAGGATTAAGCCGACAAATCTGACAAAACAAAGAGGTGATTCATATGTCTGCCAGTGAATGCAATTTCTTACCATGTTCCCAGTTTACTTTTTAAAGCGGGTATGGCTGGCAAGCGATGTTTCTTTAAACTGTTGTGGGAAGGCATTTTTTTATTGCTTTTCTCTCTGGCATGCATGTTTTAAGTAGAGTCAGATATTCTGCCAAGGAGGGGCATTTCTCAGTGAGCCAGCACTTTCTTTTAGGGCTCACAGCTAGTACCATTCACTCAGCAATGGGGCATCAGTCAAAGAGCTAAAAGCTAGTTTAGAGAAATTGGATCTTGACGTTTTTTACTTGAAAGGAAGGAAGAGGATGGAGGAAAAGGGCTTGTGTATCCAATACCAAAAGACTGTACTTTTTTGAGAGCCAAGGGCGTTTTGATACTTGGCTATCAAGTTGAACTAAATTAAAACGGTCTCTGCAGAGACAGGCTTAATAAAGAGGATAAAGTGATCCACAGGAGTCTAGCTCATTCACGTAAGACAAGAAGAAGAAAGTGAGGGAAATGAATTCTGCAGGCAGACTGCTGCTTCTGCTGAGTAGCCGTGTTGGTTGGTCAGAAAGCCCAGCTCAGCATCCTTCCTAGCTTCAGGAGGAGCCTGAAGTCAGACATCGGCCCCCCTGTTCTGCTGAGTTAGTGCACAGGAGGCCAAAGCAGCTAAGAGGGAGGGCAAAAAGCACCGGTTGATGAAGAAAAGGGGTTATGGTACATTTTGCAGGATTAAACAAAGGCAGGGTCTCAAAAAGAGCCCTCTTCTGCTCTTCCTGCTCCCAAGGAAAAGCTGCAGGATGCAGCCATAACAACAGAAATCACTATGCATTGAAAATACTTTCTGCCTTTCCAAATGCAGCAACAGTTTTGTCTCCATGGCCTATGTTCTGTAATAGAGATTTTTTTGAATAGTAAATAAACTATGCATATTCATGATTTACTGCAACTGTTAGACCATCAGGACAGTGAGAAAGGATAACAGAACATGCCACCTGGTAATTTTTAATGTATTCTAAAATAGATACAGCTATGGAGAGAACAGTAGTTTATATAAGCATAGATTTAATGTGCTAGCTACAGCGGGAGCATTTTAAGTCTGTATATACATTGAGCTTTTTTTAGTAAAAAGGAGCTGATGCAATCTAAGCTACTGACACATGTATGTATTCTTTCAATATATGAATAAAATGTAGTTAATGAGACTAATAGTGGTGCATTGTGCATGTTAAAATGTCCACGCTGTGAAGATCCACGCTGCCAGAGGGAGGGACAAGGTGGACAGATGGGTTCATGTCCATTTATGATTTGGTCTGGCTTTTGAAACGTGGGGGAAGCCGTGCTCAGCTTAGTTAAATTCAGTTTCTGTGCCTGAGGTATTTCAGACCTCCAAGGTTTTGCTGTTCCCTAGCTTTCCCCTTCACTCTTTCCTTACACCCCATCTAGTGTTACCAAGTATGTAATGCAGCTATTACTATGATTTTTGGTTTATATTAAACTCAGTTGTTTCCTTTCTTTCTTTCCTACTGCAAAACCAAGAGTTCTTAATTTTCAAAATAAATTTCAAAATGTAAGATACCTAAGCAAGTTTTTTACATGCAGAGTCAATAGAAACAAAGCCCTAAAATTAATCCCTATATTTTCAGATCTTCAGTGTGCGGTCTCTTAAGATTTGTTACATTTTACTGAGTCATTGGCATTTACTCTTAAATTGCAAAAACAAATGTAAATCTATCAACAGTGAATGCACTTGATTTAAAGCAAGCTTTGAGCATTATCCACTGATCTGGCTAGTCACATACACAGGGAATAATTCTTTTTGTTTCCTCTTTCTTCAGAGACAGCGCAATTCTCTGTAACTAATTATAGGCTTGTGCCATCAAAGACATGTCTGACATACCATAATGGATGCAATTGCTCCGGGATCATTGCTTTCCTTTTGGGTATTCCATTTTTTTATGAGTCAGCGGCCCTTGAGGTGTGGTTCACTCATCATCAGCTTAAACATCAGCTTCAAATCAGCACCATTTCCCCACCTGCCCTCCCCCGGTTTCTTTGCCCTTGCCAGGTGAACATTTTTTTTCCCACCCTTCACCACCTTCTTCAAATCTTCCTCAGAAAGCTTCTATTCCTCCTTGAAAGTCACAGCAAGATACCAAGAGAAAAGTGTTCCCAAAGAGCAATGCGGGGATGATCATTCTTCTGCAAATTTCAAGGGGCAGACAGAGTGGGCTCTTTTTGAAAGTTCAAGCTGAAGGCAGATGTGTGAGAAAGAGCTGTAAGAGTCCCAGTCACCCCCTCTAAGTCCCACTCCCTCCCATCCTACAGACCTGAGCTGTTAACACTGCTCTCTCTTGGCAGCAATGCTCACAGCCAGGAATTACTGTTTTTTTCACACCCTAACCCAGAAGAAATGGAGCTGAGCTGCAAACACGGGGGTTTTTTCCTAGTATATGGAAACCAGCCCCTTAACCCCTTTCTCATTCCCCATACAGTCCAGCCTCCTTTTTGAGAAACTGCAGGCTAGATGGGCTTCAAAATTGACCTTCAAAATCTGGCAAAACCGCCTGGCCACAATGTTGTGGCCACATGATGTCCAGCCTCCACAAAATAAAAGACTGAGGCTGTTAAAATGTTTCAGATGATAGCTACATAAATGTAACCCACTCCACAGTACCACTTTCCCCATAAGTCATTGCCATTCTTGCCACAGAACTGCGTGTTGATTTGCAGAGGTGTTTTGAAAAATCTGGAATGGGAGGAAAGTTACAGGAAGATGAGGTCAATGTCATGAAGCACTAGGCAAATCCTGTTACCTTTAGGTCTGAGTGGATGGTTTGGAGCCGTCCATATACATGGTGGGTAGCTGCATACATTGCAAGTTCCATGTGGTTCCTTACGAAGCCATGGACAGCAGAACCAAAGGCAATCTGAACCTAACTTCATGGCTCCAGGTGAAGAAAATGTTGAAGGGAAGCATCTGGAGTTGCACAGTGCCACCTGGGAATGAGTCACAGATGTGTGATGCACTTTGACAAGCAAGCAAGGGAGATTTATTTTTTACAGTCTGTGGGATGGATTGAAAGAGATGATATGGGTCTTGGAAAGACGGATGAGCAATTTCTATAGGCATCTCCTTATTCCAGTTTTGCCATGTCAGTGAGGAAGCCTAGGTGGAGTTTGGTGGAAAGCAAAGAAAGCAGGTAGCAGAAGTTTAATATAAGTAATATTGAAGTGGAGGTTAGAAAAGTAGAGAAGTGAGGCTGTAGACAAATGTTTAGTTACCTTGAGGGAAACAAATGACATTTTCTAAGCACAGACATAAATCAATGTGAGATCAGGGAATCAGGGAGAACAAAAAATATGTTTCTAAATAAAGGAAAGGAATAGGAGTGACAGCATATGAAGTGTGAGTTTACTTAATTGCTGTGTAGAGAAAGTATCTGAATGTCTTTCAAGGTCACTCAGAGAATGCAATCCACATCATTTTCCTTTCCAGAGTCACCCTAGTTTATGCTTAATTAAACTATGCAAGCTCTGCACACTCTAGAAAATGCCCTTTTTATTACATTGTAGGCGATTTGCATTTCTGAAGGGCATTTGGGAACCATGACATCACCAGAATGAAGGGCTTCTGGTAGCGTTGCTCCCATTTTTATTCATTTGCAATTGTTGACTTTTATTCCAAAGTTCATTTCCATTTCCTGCTTGGACATTAGCACTGGATTGTACAAGAATGCTCATTTTCCAGCTTCAATGGCTGTTCCAGTTCTTCTGACTCAGCAGCCCCTTGGGACTGACTCATCCTCCAGCTGCAGGTGTGCCCTGGCAATTAATTCTCCATTTTAGTCCCGTGAATGGAAGGCCAGTGGGTCAAGAAAGTACTCACCACCCTCCACTGGTGGGATCAGTGTGGATGGAGCCTGGGCTGGCACACGGAAGGAGGGAGCAGCACTACTTTCTGCATGTTGATTACTCACCCTCTTCCATTTCTTTCTCTTCTGGTCTTGCCAGTATGGTAAATAGTTTAGCCAGAGTTTTACAGAAAGCAATGTACCAATGAGGCCAGGATGGTGCAGATTTACTTGGGATGCTTCTGAGAGCAAGCTAGAAATAGAAAGGGGAAATAGAAGTTAAATCGGCAACTCTGGTTAATGCCATTTGCCTACTATTTGTTTGTGAACTCAGTAGCCCAGGGGTTTCCTTGGATCTCCAGCTTCTCCTGGTTCCTGCTACAGCATTTTTCTGACTCTGCTTTATACCATTAGCGTCTGGGGAGAAAACTGCAGGCCTTTCATTTCAGAGGAAGGCCTCTGTCACCTCAAGATCTGATTAAGGTGCTGGGGTTGCACCTTTAAATTGTTACAATTAAGACTTAATGAAGTGACTAACTACAGAGTCCTGCAGTTACTGCCCACCAACTTATGGCATCCGCCTCTATCAGAGGAATAACCACCACCTGATTTTTACAATTTTGCAAAAAGTGAGACCTCGTATTTGGAGTTTGTCCTGTAAAATCCCACACAATCAGGACTCTGAGAGCCTGGGCATCTCTCCTTCCCTGTCATAACACAGGCTGGATGAGTTAGGAGCATGCTGCTGGCTGAAAATGGGTGCAGGTAGGAGAAGAAAAACATCCACTGCTTTTTGGGCTGGAAAATGATAAGGAAATCCTGGGCGACAACTGTGTGGAGAGGACTGCGCTCACGTCCATACTGAATCCCAGTCCTGCTCCATGAAGCAGTGCAGGTACAGAGGTGCAGGCAGCCGATGTGCCTGAGCCAGCCTGTTCCAGTGCTGTGGGAGCTCCACGGCTCCCATGCAGTTTATCCCATTGTGCATTAAGGGTGCACCTGACCTAAGACAAGAGAATAAAGTGAAATATGAAACTAACAGGCACTTTAATGCCTCCTTGCCACCCTTGGCTTGAAATGGAGCGTACATGTGTGCAGACACACTTCCCAATCCTGTGCTGCCCTGCTAGTAACAAACAGTGATTTGTTCCTTTACTTTTCTCAGATACGGATCAAGACAGATTTGGGGGTAAAATGGAAGGTAATGGAGAGTTTATCTCCTTTCAATTTTCTTTCTTTTCCCTTTGCCCCCAATTTCTTTGTCTCTGTCTTTCTAATCACTGGAAGATTATGAAGTCTGAATCATCAGACGTGAAGAACCATATGCCATTTCCCCTTAAATGACAGCTGAGATATTTATCTTTATTGTAGGGAGACTCATATCAGCATCTGCAGGTCAGATAAGGATAATTTGCCTTTTGATATTTTTTATGGACTATCAGTGAGGACCAACTGGTGCAAATTGTGGCCCTTTGGAGTGGTGGGCACAGGAGAACGAAGAGGTTCTTGTAACTTGGCATCAGGCAGCTCTGGGCCCCTTTGTTCTTCACCGGGGAAGACATGGAGGAAAATGCTAAACTACCTATCCATGTAGTAATGAACTAAAAAAACCATCTTTTTAAAAGACATTGACTTCAGTGTCCTGTTCTATTCTGGAATATTTTGGCCAATGTGACCAGGATTCCGCACATGGTACTGCTAGCCTCTATGATGTTGCTTGGTACAGGGGTTGTGGAAATTATTTCTGAAATGCCTGGAGCTTTAGGATAGGGAGAGGTTCAGTAGCAAGGGGCAGGAGGGGAAGGCAACTGGGAATAGGTTACTTGCTGATGTGCTAACAGCTGTAAGGGTAGGGGATGAGAATTACCCTATGAATCTGGGAGCTCGTGAAGATGCTGAAAGCTCCAGGCTGCCAGGTGGAGCTGTACACATCTTTGTCATCTGACAAAGTAGGTACTGGGCCTTTGGGAAGGTCCTGTTCAGTAAGCACTGGGAGGGAAGAATCCACTTGCAATATATGGACCGTAAAGAGAGGTGTGCAGGTCAAGAAGAGCTCTCTGCAGTGAGAAATGCTGCACGTTTGCTGCAGTTATCAGTTGAGGCATGCTAGATTCCTTAGGAAAAAAATACAGGAGTGTTTACTTTCTGAGCTGTTACTCAGTTCCTTGTTGGTGCTGTCTTTAGTGTTTGCTTTTCTGGGACTCCTTCTCCAGGTTTTATTTAGTGAGCTGAATATTAATTGTGTTTTCTACCTTCTTTCCCATTCTGTCCATGTTAGTCAGGCCTGTGATAGGAAGGATCAGCAGAGACAAGGTATTCAGGTATCAGAAAGGGTGTCAGATCATGACCTGAGCCAAACAGAAGTCTCAAAATCACATGGCTGATGTGGGAGAGGACCTCTGGAGGTCATCTGGTCCAACCCCCTGCTCAAGCAGGGTAACCTAGAGTCAGTTGTTCGGGACAGTGTCCTGAGCTTTTGAGTATTTCTGAGGATGGAGGCTCCACAACCTCTTTGGGAACCTGTGCCAGTGCTTGGCCACCCTCACAGTGAAAAAGTTTTTCTTTTTGTTCATTTTTTTTCCTTATGTTCAGGTCCTTCCTATGGAAGGAGAGCAAAGAAGAAATATACTGCTTATAACCACTTGGATAGAAAATCCAGCCATTCTAAGAATATTTAGTTCTCTGTTCCTCTTATCCTTGTCAAAATGTGTGTAGATGAAATCACTTCCATGTCATTTGCAGCACCAAAGTGTTCCTAAGTATAGACTTAGCTTAGTGACCTTGTAGTGAATGTCAGTAGTCAGTTAAGTCACCACTTAGCACTGACACTGAAGCTATTTAGAAAGTAATGAGTTGGCACAGCATACTAACCTCTGGAATAATGGGGAGCTTGCTAATGTCTGATGCATGCCCCACTCAGTGGTATAGTTTAGGGAAGAGAGTGAGTCATTCCTACTGCTCCCAACTGCAGCCCAAGGCAATAAGTTGGTCTTCACTAAAAACACCTCAGGCTCATCCACGGGCTTCTTCCCTGCTGTTCTTCACCTTCACTTGTCTACACTGACAGCTAGCTCAGGATCTCCCCTTTCAACCCAAGAAGACCAACTATCCATAAATACTGTGACATTGAGGTAAACACTGTAAAAATTATCTAGAGTCATAACAATGATGATGAAATGGTCTACCGCTTCTGATCTGAAGTAGGTCATATGTTGCTCCCAGGGTCTCTCCATGGGTGGGCTAAGGAGAATGCTTATTGGGCCTTCTCTTATTTGTAAGAGCTTGGGTGGTAGGAAAGCTCAACCCTCCACTATCCTGAGAGGAGACAGAGACTGGTAACCCAGTCCTGGGGCTCCCCACAGCCTAAACTTGGAAATATGAATAGATAAGCAACCCGCTTCGTTCCTTGGAAATGATGTGTGGTTGTCAGCCACAGGCAGCATCCAAGGGTGTGTGGGTCTTTGGGCACAAGACAGAGTGTTATAAGCAGCGGCTTTGAATTCCTCTGAGCAACAGAAAATGGGGATGGGGATCCCTGGGGAGCAATGCCTCCCACCTGGAGTGGGCACAGTGTGTGGCAACTGCTCCTGCAGCTTATTTTGTACAATGCAAGTTTCAGTCAGAAGCATCTGACTTACATGAACAATTCAGCAGGAGAAACTGGGAGGAAGTTTGCTCCAATTCATAAGGGTTGGGCCTTCCCTTCCCTTATTTGGTAAAAACTGATAACTGTTGTCACAAAGAAACCAAGGCACAGCACAGGGTTACAAACCGGTTTGTGTGGGAGAGAAGAAGGGATGACTGGATGCTCACACCAGCTTTCAGCACTCCCTTCTTCTTGCAGTATGAATAAGTACGTTTTGTACTTTGAGTAGGTACTCGAATGTGCCACCTCAGTGTGCCGGCTGGTGACCCTCCAGTTATGGGCGCTATCTCCAGTAGGTATTATGCCTGCATAATTCTGTATTTTTGGTTTTATGTTTCTTGGTTTGAGAACAAATCAAGACCAGTCTTCCAACTGGTTCCTCTATGAAGATACAAATATGCACCTGCGAGGAGTACACAGGTTCAGTCTGAGGCAGCTTCTGAGCAAGACAGACTACCTCTTTCACCAAGTTTGTTCTCTAGTGTCAACAAATCAAATCTGAACTTGCTCAGTTTAAATATATTTTCAGAAAAATCCACTGTTGGATAGATCCTATTACACAAGTGTATGAAAATCAAAGTAAAAATTTTTAGAAAAGGTTTCTATTTTTTCTTTTTTTACTATTTCTTCTCTCTCTGAAAACTTTCACATGTAGATGTTGATGGTTTGTCAAGCACACAAAACCAGCTCAGTTTCTGCAGATGCAAGGAAACCGAATATCTAAGGAAACAGCAAAGTGTAGAAGCAAATGAAAGATCTTTTTCAATAACATGCAAGGTTACGGAAAACAAGGATATGCATGAACCTTCTAAAACTGAATGCAAAGCAATGAGATTGTATTTACTTTAATCAGAAAGCTTTCTCTTGTCTCTTTGTATTTAACCCCAAATTATTTGCATTGCCTCCCATGGCAACAAATTAATTTCTTTGGAAGTGTATTTGCCTTTTGCTAGTAATCCCTATTATGATAGAACATATGACATGTATTGTCAAGAGCTGTACAGGAGATACAGATGGAAATTCAATAAAGGTAAGAAAGAGCTATTATACCATGTGTTCAGCACACCAAACTACTTAACCTCTAGTCTCTAGTCTTTCACTCTTCAGGTCAATGGACATTTGATGTGTTGCCAAGATAACATACTCCTTTTGCATGGACTAGAGATTGCTCAGTAGTGACCTCTCTGCCCAGTTAAAGGCTGGACTGAAAAAAAGACCATGTGTCTCTAAGGATTTCTGCCTTGTCCTGCTTGGCTGCATACTGAGAAAGACTGCAGGTAGTGATTACCAGCAGGTCATTAGATGCCTTTCAAGAAATAGCATAAAATGATGACTTCAGTTGGTGCAAGCTGTGTTTGGTTTACTTCTCAGCAGATGGCTAGGCAGATAAGAGAAACACTAAGAGCACTGTGTTTGATCTGTGTGATTGTGGCACCGCTGGGGACACAGAGGAACAGGCAGGCAGGGAGGTTTGCCCATCCAACAGGGGTGGTGGCTGAGGCAAAGTACTGCACCAACATGATGTTTCTGGGCTGGTAGATCCTCAGGTCTCTGCACCACGCATGGGTATATTGGGCTGGGCACCATTGCACTGTGCACTGCTGGAGGTGTGCCACTGTGCTTCAGTGGCTATAAATTTGGTGTCCTTGCCAGAAACTTCAGAGGTAAAGAAGGGGTCCTCCTTTGTGCTTCTGACTCCCTTTGTGAGGGAATGGAAAAGGCTACTTTACAGATCTTT
>VZTV01090191.1:0-10977 GCA_013400875.1 Anhinga rufa | reverse complement strand
AACATTATATCAATCCTCAAGATCATCCAATTCTTCCTGTATGAAAACCAAATGCTGCTTTGCATTGAGAAAGATTCTCAAGATTGTATTGTAAAGTGAATTACAGTAGCACATTTCTATGATTTTATGATGCCATCAATCAAAAATAGTAAGCACAAGTCATGGAACCAATCTTTACCCCGTTAGTAGTCATCTCTCACCTGACAGCTCTCTCACTCACCCTTTAATGTTTCCTATAATCTTTTAATATTTTTTTTCAGTGTTTCAAATAACCCTTATCTTCTCTGGTTGCAGGACATCTGGTGATGTTAATTAAATCTGTTTGGACTNNTTTTCCTTGCCTAACATTACTAACTTTTTAAAGAGAACTATGTGGTCAGCAGAACAATTTCAAATTTTCAAAAATTACCAGCTCCAATGGGAGTTTCTAACTAGTAGCTAATTGCTTCTTTAATATCTCGGTACAGGACACTTTCCCTACATTTTTTACCTAGCTTTATACAATTATGGCTTGTTAACCATAAAACTTTGTGGTGGCACAGGAAGCTACATGGCTGGAAAAAAAAATATATTTGGGGTTTTTTTGCACTTAAGTTACTGCCTTTTAATTTTAATGCCCTTCTTATCTCCTTGTTCTTTTATTTCAGCCAACCTTCCCTCTCCTTTGCTGTACTCAAATGACAGATAACATTTTGAAACTTACAGCTCAGATAGACACGTGATTTCTGCAGGAAAGAACTTAACTACAACAGATTACTGAAGGTATGCAAGGTGAAACTGGCCCATACCCTTGAGGAGATCAAGTTGTGCACTCCAAGGACATCTGCAGTACAAGGAACCTGGACAGACCAGCTTCCTACAGCATAGACATCCTTGCTGGAACTATGAATGTCTTGCTAACAAGAGAGATAGGACCCGCTAGCTCACTGGGACTTAAAATGTATGGTGGCACTAGATTATCAGTAGATGCTAACATCTTAAGTGGCCCTGTTCTCCCAACCTTGGGATGCGCTTGTTCTTCTGATAAGGTCTGTGCAGGCAGTGATCCTTTCTCTGTCAGCTCCTCAATGCGTTTGTTCAGAGAGGCCAGTTTGGCTTTGGCCTGAAGTTTAAGCTTCATCACCTTAGCATCTGCAGCCTCTCGCTCTTCCTGTAAAAGAAGGATACAAACTGACTACACTTGAATTTTAAGTGCTATCACCCTGGAAGCACCACTTGAAAAAGTTACGTAATTTGTCTGTCTGACATTCTTTGTCCAGTCCTGCCTCCTCAGTAACAGTAACAAATTTGCTCTGAAACACTACACAGCAAAATAGTTAGCTTCTGCGCTAGTACTTTCTCTTCAAGGGATAGATCACTCAAGGGACTTCCCCTAGCAGTTAGTACAAACTCAGTTTGACTTCCTCTACTATATGCAGTCCCTCAATACTATCTCTCATGTCATGCCTCAGGGTATGCAACATGTGGATTTGGTCAAGTGCCACTGGACTGCTGGGTGACTGCAGCGCAGCCTACTCTGTCTCAAACACTCTGAGGTGGGGAAAGAAAAACCTCACACAAAAGATATTAGTATTTATTAGAGCCACCAGGAATCTGCATGGGCCTTGAGGAACTCTGAGAAAAATGCTACATAACTTGGATGTAATTTATCTACTCTAGAAGGAATTACCCCTAATCAAAATGAACAGAAGCTATCCTACATCTCTTAGGTTAGGATCCATTCTTAGGATTCCAGTAATTTTCTGGAATTGATGCATTTAGTAGTGCAGGTGTCTAACATTTTCAAAAGAAATCAGAGACTGGCTTGCATAGAAAGCTGAAGCAGCACTTCACTCTTGTTCCCAGGTCCCCTGTGAAAGAAATGATACCTTGAGTACAGTTTCTTTTTGCTGGAGCAGGGCATCCTTTTCTCGGATCAAATCCTTCAGCTGAACAACTAGTTCTTCTGTTCGAGCTAGGCGCTCCAATAGCTCTTCAGGTGCCTCCTCCATGCTTTCTGCTTCTGGCTCTAAAGCTTGTACCTGAAACAGTGAAAAGAGTGCTCTGGAGGAGAAAAGTCTAGCCAGACTGCAGCACAGCATCCAAATTATATCTTCAGCTCCACTCATAAATGCTGCACTCTGTTCCTATATACAATCAGGTGAAACCAGGAAGAAAGCTCAGGATACCCATGAGCCAATACACACAGAAAAAAAGAGTACCTTTGCTGAACACAACACCAGCAAATCTGAAATGAGCAGCACTGGAGAGACTCCTCCACTCACACACCATCCACTATCTCAAGTACCAAAGGGCAACATACACAGCAAGCCTTCCACTGTCACCCAATCATGCAGAGCTCCCCTCTCTGCTACACAGAATCATTAGTACTCTTCAAAGCTTTTTCTTCACTCTTATTTGTTTTGTTTTCTAGTTTGTTTTCTAGGATCACTTTGAGATGTGGAAACTAAGGACATTATGGTCTGCCTCACAAAAGCACTGACTTAAGAGGTCAGGAATACAGGAGAAGCAGAGTGGAATGACAGCTCCATCTCCTGCTCAGCAATGAAGAGGTAGGAAACAGTTCTCACTGCAGTCAAATGATTAATACTCCCCAAACTAACTCTCATTGAGATCTGGAAGTCTTTAGATAACACTGTACTTACAGCAATAGAGGATTCAGTAACTGCATCTCCATCATCACCTGACAGCTCTTGTAAAACAGTACTTGCTAAACCTGACAAACGTCTCAGCATCTTCAGACTAAAACCAAACAAAGAGTCAGAATACAGTTACAGAGTCAAAACTGCTAAGAAGAATAAGCATCCCTTCATGCTGATCTCTAAATTTATAGAGGTATTCCCTGTTAGCCTGGTCACGTCTGCCCCGCCAAGAGAGAAAAGCCAAAGTAAAACCCCAGGAATAAGGAAATGAGGAATAAGGCTTATAGCAACCTGATTTAACTTTAAAGTTAGCCATGCTAAGAGCAGAGGGTTTGACCAAATGAACTTCCAAGGTCTCTTAAGACCTAAATCATTTTAGTATTCTATGAATAAAGGTCACATGTGACACTTGACATATTTCTTAACAGAAAAGCTATAGATCTGTCCCAACTCTAAGGCCATGCCTGTAAATGCCAAAAAAATTTGTACAAATGTAAAAGAAGCTCCAATAGTGAAAACCGAAACTAGGCAAACTCACATTAGTCATCAGATCAAGTTTACATTACAATTTTAATATGACAAGATGTCTCTGTTTAGCTAGAAGTAGGCTTCTAAAGCTGGCTGCAATGATCCACTCATTCCTGACCTCCTTTATCTTAGTAAGCAAATCTTTGCTCTTAGATTGCCATTTAAAGTGTGGAAATATCGACAATGGAGAGAACAGTAGTGCATTGTTTTTCTGTAGCAGTCACACCTTCTAACCACCCGATTTTGCAGGAGTAGAAAATGTCACAATGCATGTTAGAGTATCAATAGCAGAAAAGGGCATGCGAACACTGACCTCTTTTATGCATCAAGTAGCTCATAGGTCTGCTTATTCAGTAGTAAAAAGGTTTCCAAGGCAGAGCAATCATACACAGGTCCTTTATGCCATTCTGTTTCATTTCTTGGGTACTGACAGGTTGCATGAACCAAGACTCTTGACAGAGAGAGAAAAAAATAAAGAAGAGAAGAAAAAAAAGAGGAAAAATGATTTATCAAACAGTAAAGAAATAAGCTCATTCTTGATCCTACACAGTACACTTTGGGATTATTACAGTTAGTCATTTGCAATAATCATAAAAAAAGGATTTCTCCTGTTCTTGCAGAGACATGCCCTGGTTTCTTATGCTGTATGGCACGAGCTTAGTCTCTTCAGCCTACAGAATAAAATGCTTGAGAAGCAGTTAGTGAAGCAAAAAGACCTGAGGCAAGAAGCCAGGCCTCAGTCTCTTGCAACTCAAGAAGCATACTGTCAGAAAGCCAGGACTGTCCACGTTCTGTAACGATACAATAGCCTGTGAAAAGAGTACTAGTACTTTGCTTACTTCTCAGCTAGCCCTGGGTGAGACCGAGGCATGGAATTCCAGAATAATATAGTTTTACAGTTGCTGCTAGAGAAATTTCTTCTGTCAACAACAACTGTTCACCAAGCTGGTAACATAAAAGACTCATTTAAAGACCTGGAATCCCTCGTTCATTATATGAATACAGTATTTATAGTTTTGTAAATCACACACCCTCTCAATGCCCCAGTGAGGAACAGAACCTGCTGTCTTGGCAGTGGTAAAAGCACATTTTAGAAAACAGTCATCCAAATGCAAAAATGCCTCTTTCTGACTGTCACCTATATTTGAAGAGGATGGATCTGATCTTCCTATGGAGCATTAGGTCACAGCTTCTTAAAATCACAAATGCACAATATGTGGTTGAGATATGACATGAGGTAATATAAGATAACATGATTTAGGACTGATAGAACCAATAGATGAATTATTAGAAGTGGTATTAGAAACATGGAAAAAAAAGTAGAATCTAGGCATCTGCAGACATCCATTGTAACCAGAAATATGCATGGGGCTCAGCACATATCTGCATGCTACAGGCATTACAGTTTCACATGCATGTGCACACGGACTATGTTGAGAAGATTCCCTGGCCTTTGTCCAGAGTGGCTACATTAACCTGATACTGAACTCAAGCTGGGTTTGGCTCACAGCTGGACTCCTCAAGTGCAAACAGAGGAACTAAGGCTTGTCTCCACCTATTTGCACAGGCATGGACTTCATTATCCTGAACTTAAGTCTTACAGATTCATGTTTTTTGAACTCACTTTTAAATTATATCCTCAGGTGAGCCGAATATGGCAAGGGATGTGAAGGGGAACAAAAAGTGATTCTACAATTACATAAACAGTAAAAGGAAGCCCAGGGAAAACACAGGCCCACTTCTAAACGTAGCAGGGACCCTGATCGCAGAAAAGGCTGAGGTACTCACTGTCATCTTTCCCTCAGTTTTCAGTGGCAAGACCAGGCTTCAGGAATCCCAGTCCACTGACACCTGATGGGAAGTCTGGAGCTAAGAAGACTTACCTTATGTGGAAGAGAACCAGGCTAGGGAGCACAAACTGGTTATACACAAGTCCACGGGGCCTGAAAGAATGCACCCAGAAGTGCAGAGGCAGCTGGCTGATATCACTGCAGCATGCACCCTCAGGAACTTTGCAGCCAACACAAAACTGGAAGGAGTGGCTGATACCCCACAAAAGTGTATGCTGCCATCCAGGGGGAACCTGGACAGTCTGGGGAAATGGGCCAATGGGAACCTCAGCAAAGGGAAATGCAAGCTCCTGCACCTGGGGAAGTATAAACCCATTCACTAGTACATGCTGGAGGCAGACCAGCTGGAAAGCAGCCCTGCAGAGAAACACCTGGGGATCATAATCACACAGAATCACAGAATCACAGGTTGGAGGGGACCTCAGGGATCATCCAGTCCAACCTTTCTAGGAAGAGCAGAATCTAAACAAGATGGCCCAGCACCCTGTCCAGACGACTCTTGAAGGTGTCCAACGTGGCCGAGTCAACCACTTCCCTGGGGAGATTATTCCAGTGGTTGACTGTCCTCACTGTGAAAAATCATGGTAGACAACAAGCTGATCATAAGCCATCAATGCACCCTCATGGCAAAGGCCAACAGTATCCTGGGCTGCATTAGGAGCATTGCCAGGAGGAAGGTGATCCTTCCTCTCTGCTCTGCACTGGAGTCCTGTGTTCAGTTCTGGGCAACCCAGAACAAGAGAGGTCGGAACTTGTTGGGGCAAATTCAGTGAAGGACAACAAAGGGAAAGCTCAGGGAGGATCCTGTCACAGAATGGATGAGGTTAGAATAAACCTCCTGAGGTCATCTGGTCCAACCTCCCTGCTCAAACAAAACCACCTAGAGCCAGTTGCCCAGGACTGTGTCCAGACAGCTTTTAAATATCTCCAAGGACAGAGGCTTCACAACCTCCCTAGGCAACCTGTGCTAGTGCTCAGTAACCCACACAGTAAAAAAGTGCTTCCTGATGTTCAGAGGGAACCTCCTATGTTTCAGTTTGTGGTTGTTCCCTGTCATCCTGTCACTGGACACCACTGTAAAGATCCTGGCTCAGTCTTCTTTGAACCCTCCCTGAGAATAAATCCAGGAACAGGCATAACATTGCTTTAAATACTGTCCTGAAGCCAACAGTCCACACACAAGGTGGTAGCTGTCTTATGCATTAGTGTCAAGGACTTGTGGCAGGAATACCCTGGTGCACTTCATATTTACTTCTGAGCTGATAGCAGGAAAGCATTATGCAATGCTGGCCAATTTCCTCATAAACAGAAGCAGACAAACACAAAAGGACAGAGGTTATTCTGTGTTCCACTGCCTCACCCAAATAAAGCAAACAGTACCGCTTTCAGAGACAAGACTATTGTTCTTCCAGAGTCATACTGACTTTGGTATGGGTCTTCATTTTTGTTATTAATACCAGAATACAAAAGACCTGCACTGTGTTCGTGATGTAAGCCAGCATACTTTGTGTTCTGGCTGCAGTTGAAAATAATGTTTTGCTCAGCATTCCTATGACTAATGAACTTTTGCTCATAAGACTTTACTTTGAGCATCTGGACTCCCTGCAGTGTTCCAGAAGAGGTTCCTTTACTCTGAAATATACTTCCCTTACTGACCTAAACAGTCTAACTCCATTATTAGTCATAGGACAGTCTGCATGTGAGTAATAAGCAGTGCATAAATCCATGCATTTCTATCTCTAGGTATCAGCCACAGGGAAGAAAGACTCGACAATATTTTTCCCTAATTTACTCCGTTATAAGTTTATTATGCATAAATTAAGTTTAATTCTTTGCATTTCCCCTCTTTTGAAGGCAGGCATTGAAGGCATTGCTGCTGTACACACGCCCTGGACCAAACCTCTCACACTGTGTAGAGGGGCTCTGAAAGGGACAAGGATCGAAAGAGAGCAACAGATTTTGACCACCACTGTCACCCACAATCCCAGGCCTCAGGAGCTAGCAACAACCTTCTACCAAGGGATTGGAAGCCAGCGCCAATGCAGCTACAGAAATGCACGATTGCCCTGCCAGTCCTGCAGATTTACCGAGGAGAGCAAAGTTGACTGCAATGCCTCCGGCGGGCCTTACAGGGCAGAAACCTTGCCAGCGGACAATTATATGTGGGCACCGCGGTCAGACAGCCGCTGAAGGCAGCACGGTGGCAGCATAGGCGCCACCGAGGTGGGGCCGGGCCGCACCGCAAAGCCCAAAAGAGAGGGGACCGCCGCCAGCCCAGCCCAGCGCTCCTCACCGCCCTGGACCCCAAAGAGCTGCGAGCCCGCCCCAGCTCCTTAGGCCCTGCAGGCCGGCTGGGCCGCCCCCAGCAGGGGTGGCAGCGGTTTTCCAGCCCTGCACGGCGGAAGGTGCCCGGTCCGGGACCACCGCCGAAAGTCAGGCGACAGCACGATCCCGCAGACCGCACGCAGCAGAAGAACAACACCGAGAGCTAGAGGGGAAGTACTGACCTGCCAACGACCCACACCCGCCAACCCCAGCGGCAGCTCCGCTGCTGTAAAACCAATCCCACCCCCAGCCACCTCAGCGCCGGAACACGCCGCGGCGGCTTCCGCCTCCGGCGTGGCCCCGCCTCCCCTCAGGACAACAGCCATTCAGCTACGGAAACACGAAGATAGACGTGACCATCAGCTAATTAGAACGAAGAAGCCGCCTCGGCGCCATGGTTATCCTGACACATGGCACAAAATCACCAATCCCGAGTAGGGCTTGGGGACCCGCCCAATAACAAGGAATAAACCAATCAGCCAAGGCTGCTGAGCCATATTTAGGGGTGTGGTGAGATGATTGTCGGGATAGTGCGTCAGGTGTGCGGGGTTGGTAGGGGTCGTCATACTGTCGGGCAGCGCTGTAAGTGCTGCAATGTCACAGAATGGATTGGGTGCATTTTCACTAGATGAGGTTGCTCAAGGCATTGGCCAGTCTGACTTTGAGTGCTTCTAGAGATAACCAATCTAAATGTACCCCCTTTCACTTTAAAGTTGTTGCCCTTTGTCCCGTTGCTGCAAGCATTGGTAAAATGGCTTTCTCTGTCTTTCTTCCAAGCCCTGTTTATATATTGAAAGACTGCAGTAAAGTCTTCCTGGAGCCTTCTCTGGGCTAAAAAACCCCAACTCTCTCAGCCTGCCCTCACAGGAGAGGTGTTCCGGCCCTCTGATCATTTCCATGGCCTCCTCTGGGCCCACTCTAACAGGTCTATGTCTTGTACTGCAGGTCGCAGAGCTGAACACAGTGCTCCAGTTGGGGTCTCACAAGTGTGGAGTAGAGGGCAAGAATCGTCTCCCTGGACATGATGGCCACGCATCTTTTGATGCAGCCCAGGATATGATTAGCTTTCTGGGCTGCAACTGCACATTGCCAGCTCCTGTCCAATTTTTTGTTTACCAGTATCCCTGAATCATTCTCCTCAGGCCTCCTCTCAGTCTGTTCACCTCCTAGTCTGTACTGATACTGGGGATTACCCCAACCCAGGTGTAGGGCCTTGCACTTGGCTCTTTTGAACTTCGTGAAGTTCATGAAGACTTCATGAACTCATGAAGACTTCGTGAAGTTGGAGCAGTGCAGTCTCCCTTGTCTTCTGGCTGTCTTCATTGTGTGTTAGCATACACATTCAAATGCACTCATATTCCTGCTTCTGATGTGACCATGTATTCCTGTCACTGGGTTTTGCCATAGGCTCTGTACTGAGTTTGCAAGGCCTCGGGAATAAGCCTTGCCAGGCCTGCTCTGATTTTTTCATGACCTGCCTGCAGGATTGTTTGACTTGGTTTAGCTGTGAGAGCAATTTCTCTACTTATCAGGTGTCTATGGCTAATTTATTTTCCTTATTTATCCTTGTGTGGTACAACCATGGTTTTATATAGATAGTATTAGCAAGCAGTTATTCTAGGTAAAATGAGATATTTACAAGTCTAACACAGTGATGTAGAGTAGAGAAATACAGGCCTGGTAAAACAGCTGAGATCTTGAGAAGTGGAGACGCAGGATTTGGCATAGAGGAGAACATACATGGGGTGATAAGAGATGGGGCACAGGCTTTGTGCTGGAGACCCCATGGCTATAAACAACTAACTGATGATTAGTTAAAAAAATTCACACCCAGAGCTGGACAAAACTGGTTTTAGGGGGTAAAAGAGTAAATGTATCTATGATATGTACAGGGCATCATATAGAGTAAATTCAAATGTAAATGTAAAAAGAAAGAGAAAGGTGTAAATTTATGTTAGCAAACATATATACATGAGCCTAAGTAGAAGGAAAGAGAAGAAAGAAAAAAAAAAAAGAAGAAAGGATGAGGAAACCATTAACAAAGGCATCACATTCCTCCCAGTGAAAGACTCCAGATGCTGAAAACTTGCCATGACACCCCGCCACTGCAAACATCAGAGTGAACCACGGATCTTAATATCCAGAGGAGCAGCAGTCAGAGGAGTGTAACACTAGAAAAGGCATAGAAACTGTGTGTTGCGATTTTAATTGTATTATTGCTATTAGTGCAACTTTCTTCCTGTATATTAGTGCTCGACCTACTTTATTTGCTTTTGCTTTTCTGTAATTAGATCTAGACTAATGATGACTCTTGAAGTAGACTGTTAAAATTTCTATTATACTAACAATAAATTATTGGCTTTACATATATATGTAAAGTGGTGTGGTTGATAGAGGGAGGGGATGCCATCGAGAGGGACCTTGACAGGCTAGAGAGGTGGGCCCGCGCTAACCTTATGAAGTTCAACAAGGCCAAGCGCAAGGTCCTACACCTGGGTTGGGGTAATCCCAAACATGGATACAGGCTGGGCAATGAGTAGATTGCGAACAGCCCTGCAGAGGTTGGGGGTATTAGTGTCACCGAAATAGCGACTAAACCTCTTAACACCAATGTAGCATTAAGAAGCAGGCATTTTTATTCGGCACTGGATGCACGGAGGATCCTTCCACCTAGCATGCACACCTACTGGAGTTAATTTTTGACATTTATACATGAAAGTTAACACACCACATCTATCTAATACATAATCATTGATCTGACTGAGCATCCTCTTCTTCCATTGGTCTGTATCTTCTCCACGTAAATTTAAAGCTACAGTGTGATTCTAATTCACTGCATATGCTCAAGAGGAATGGGGGCAGGGGGTAGTCCTTTTGTTCCTCAGTTGAATCAGTGGTCACAATCTTTCCCTGAGGAATTACTTTTCCCCAGTTACTGTGACTCTCACTGGTTTCGTTGTTTCATCGTTGTGGCATCCCTCTATCTTCCTTGTGAGAGAATGTTTCTGTTATCTGCCCTTGAAGTTTCTCAGCTTGAGTTTCTTCCACAAGTGGCTCATCGAGTCATTTGTATTTCTCAGAATGTGGGTTTAGGCTAATAATGGCTCAAGCTGCAAGTTTAACCCTTTAGTTATTTACAACATTAGTGGATGAAAAACAGAATATCGTCTGGTGACGTGCACTCACAGCCCACAAAGCCAACCATATCCTGGGCTGCATCAAAAGAAGCGTAGCCAGCAGGTTGAGGGAAGTGATTCTCCCCCTCTGCTCTCATGACACCCCACCTGGAGTCCTGCATTCAGCTCTGGGGGCCTCAGCATAAGAAAAAGATGGACCTGCTTGAGAGGGTCCAGAGGAGGGCCATAAAGATGACCAGGGGGCTGGAGCACCTCCCCTATGAAGACAGGCTGAGAGAGCTGGGATTGTTTAGCCTAGAGAAGAGAAGGCTCCAGAGAGACCTTATTGCAGCCTTCCAGTACTTCCAGTACTTTCCAGTGCTACAGGAAAGATGGGGAGGGACTCTTTATTAGGGAGTGTAGTGAGAGGATAAGGGGTAACAGTTTTAAACTGAAAGAGGATAGATTTAGATTAGATACTAGAAAGAAATTATTTACTGTGAGTGTGGTGAGACA
>VZTV01090190.1:95043-126472 GCA_013400875.1 Anhinga rufa | reverse complement strand
TGCAGCTCCGGTGCTGAGCCGGAGCGCGTTGCACTGAGCTCGTGCTCGTTTGCAGCCCCTGACTGCTGAGGCTGCACTGAGCTGCGTGCAGGAGGCATGGCTGGAAGGTGTCGATGCAGCAGACTTGGGTGTCCTGCCTGCTGAGGCAGGGGCTGGCACGTTCTTGAGAGCTGAGCAGCTTAAACCACTTCTGAGTCGTGGTGTCTTCACAAGCCCTTGCTCCAAAATTCCTGCTGAGCAAGAAAAGCCCTGTTAGGCAACGAGGCTCAGTGTGGGGAAACTTGGGGATCAAACCTTTGTTATCCCTCACCTGCGAAAGCTGCTGATACAGACAACAGAGCAAAATTGCTGTCAGAGCCACCTCTCTCCTTCCTAACCCCCACAGGCTGCTGCCACGCAGGGATCCCCATCCCACACCCAGAGTTGGAGGAGGAGAAAATCCATCCCAGTGATCAGCTTTATATAGCTGGGAGAAGAGTGGTGGTTTGATCCTCCTGCTGTGATGTGGCAGGGACAGGGTAGTCCTGTTAGCACGGCTGCTTTGGGCAGGGAAACAGGATCAGGATTTCATTCTCTTAATCTTTCAGCAGTAAGTATTTAGGAAGTGCTTATCTCTGAAAAAGCCTTATGATGGCTTTTGAGCTTAAAGAGCTATGAGACTGCTCAACTGATCACTTTTTTTTTTTCCCCTAGATCAAAATACAAAGTTAAATTGCTGAGTTCAGCCAAGAGGGCAGTTTTCCCTCTGTTCTGTGCTGGCTGAAATGCTGGTATTTCCTTCCAACAAAAAAAAAGAGTATTTTGGGCCACCCTTGATGCTGTTCTTACCCTTGCCTGGGCATCGGAGGGCAGGGGGATTGCTGCAAGGGTGGGTCAAGCCTTGGAGCTACATGGGTGTTGGTACTGGCCTGAGGAGGGAGCCTTGTTAATCCAGGCTTAGTGAATCCAGGAGTATCTGCAGAGCTGCTGGTGTCACACTGTGGGGCTTTGCTCCACAAAAATCTTTCTCAACTGGCTTAAAACAGAGAACCACGCAGTTCACACTGGGAAGCTGCTACATGTGGTTCAGTTTGTTTAGCTGGCCCAGAGCCACCCCTGTGGCCAGCTTGTAAAACCCCCAGCGGCTTCCAAGGAGGCTGCTGAAGGCACCTTGTGATGCTGCGGGAAGCTGAAGACTTCATCAGGCTGGTGCCTGGGGACCGCAGACCAATCAGACAACAACTGGATGGAGCTATTTTAATGGGCTGTTGCAGATTACTTGTCTCGTAATGCTGTTGATGGAAGCGTCCTGGTAGCTACATCAGTCATCTCCTTCAATAAAGCAATAACATCTTACTCTTCTTTTGAAGATTCATCCACTTAAGCTACTGTAGCAGTCAGCAGCCAGGAGTCTGATGCTCTGTCATCGTCTGTCTTTGTATTTAATGCTAAGGGAAGCAGATCTGCTCCTTTCTGCCTTTTCACTACTTGTTGAGTGACCATGTCTTGTCATCGTCTGCAAGTGAGATAGATGGGTGGGCAAGATGAGCACCATGGCAGAAGTAGTGCTGTCTTCCTTTGGGGAGCTCCGGGACGTTATTTCTGTAACATCATCTCACTCTGCCGAGGTGAGAGGAGACTTGGGGCTGTTCAGGCTCTGGCTTGCTGGGTGGCAGAGGACAGCCCTCACCTGGGCCAGGGTACCAGCGTGGCTTGGGCTCCATGCTCTGCTAGACTGATCAGAAAGCCCAGTAAAACAGCCCAAACATCTCACCTGTGACTCTTCAATTCAGATTTCCCCCTTTCATAAAGTAGAAATAAATGCTGATATTTAGCAGTCACTTCACGTAGCTAATTATCTTGTGGCTGGTGAGCAGTAGCTTTGGGAAGGCAGAGGTTGAGGAGGTCTGCTTGGGATGAGGCAGCAGCATGATGCTCATGGACACTTGCAGGATGCTTCTGAGCTTCATCAGCCACTCATTGCATGGAGAGAGCTGATCCAGGGTTGTCTGCAAGTCCCACATCATCTGGCCACTGTCTCTTGTGCTTGTTTGTGCAGTTTAATAGATGAGGATGGGTGTCACAGGATTAAAATGGTTGAGGATTTAAAACACCTTGTGGTTTGCAGTAAAGACGACTCACATAGCTTAAAAGCTCAAAGTGCAATTAGGCTGCAGGAGTGATTTTTCCATCTCCAAAGCTTTGTCTGTCATGGTCAAAAGAGATGCTGTGGTTGTGGGTTGTTACTGCTGAATGTCACAATAAAGCCAGGCTTTTTATTCCTTATGAATCAGTCCAGAGCTTTTGTTATACATGAGGAATGAAAGCTGAGACAGCTAACTGCCTCAAATGTCTCATCTTAGTTATGTAGTTACTGAGATTTTTTGACCTGTGTTGAAAACCAGGAGAATAAACCAATTCCATTCACTTCATGTCCTTTATGAAGCAGAATGAAAACAATATTAAGATCAAACAATCACCAAGGAGGCTAAACTGCTGTAACTTCATTAAATGCTGGTTATGATTGTCCTGGTTTCAGCTGGGATAGAGTTCATTTTCTTCCCAGTAGCTGGTGTAGTGCTGTGTTTGGGATTTAGTATGAGAATACTGTTGATAACACACTGATGTTTTAGTTGTTGCGAAGTAGTGCTTACACTACTCAAGGACTTTTCAGCTTCTCCTGCTCTACCGACTGAGAAGGCTGATGGTACACAAGAAGCTGGGAGGGGGCACAGCCAGGACAGCTGACCCCAACTGGCCAAAGGGACACTCCACACCATGTGCTGTCATGCTCAGTATATAAACTGGGGGAAGAGGTGGCCGGGGGGCTGCTGCTCGGGGACTGGCTGGGTATCGGTCAGCAGGTGGTGAGCAATTGCATGGTGCATCACTTGTTTTGTATATTCTTTTATTATTATTGTTATTACTATCTTATTTTATTTTAATAATTAAGCTGTTCTTATCTCAATGCATGAGTTTTCTCAGTTTTACTTTTCTGATCCTCTCCCCCATCCCACGGGGTGGAAGTGAGTGAGCGGCTGTGTGATGCTTAGTTGCTGGCTGGGGTTAAGCCACTTCAATGATCAAGCCATGAAATCAAAGTCGTGATGGGTTTAGGACCTTGATTGAATTAGCAGCTCAACAATGAAGCTACATTGGTTCAAACTATTTATCAAATCATATTAGCTACAAGCAATTGGATTTCTCCATCGGGCCGAGACGAAGCTGACTGTAATTCATGCTAAATAGCAAAGCTGAAGCTGGCTGTTTGTGGTGAAAGGCTGTGCCTGACCTGGGCAAAAGGGCTTTTGGCACGGCTGCGCTGGTGAGCAGCCACGATGGTTAACTCCGGAGGGGCAGAGGGAGATCACTGCTCCTCCCAACCCCTGCAAAACCAGGGGTTTGAGCTGGGGGCAGTGGGCTGCGGAGGCTGAGTTCAGCTCCTGCCCAGATGTGTCTTCTGTTTGTCCACACCTACACCTGCTCCCGTGGGAATATTTTAAGCATTAAATACCGCTGTGCCAAATAACCTGGAGGGGGTTTATAAATTTTTGTAATTGAAACCTCATTTTGATATTCCCATCGGGGAAATAATTTTAGCTATAGGTTAAGAAGCTCTAAGTGATAAGGAGTTTGCACAAACCAGGTTAGAAAGGCTTATATCAAAGTCAAATAGGGAAGAATTATGTAAAAGCTCAGTGGCTGCAGGTAACTCTCTCCAGGTTTTATTGTGCTTTAAGCTGAGTTAGACTGGGTGTCCAAACCCAGCAAATACAGTCAGCAGGTGCAGGGAGTGGAAGTGCATGTGAAATGCTTGGTGGGAGATGCATCGGGTCTGGGGCTGAGCTGCTCTGGTTGTGTCCTTCTTGTCATGGCCAGGCTGGGACTGAAAGGGATCCTGACTTGGGAAGTACCAACCTGAGTGTTCATGTAGCTCGGTGGCGTTACCTGCTCATGTCTCAGGACCTTACTGGAGAGCTTATCCCTTGCAGTACTTTTTGCCTCTTGTTTACTCTGTAATCAGCTGTGAACTCATGCGCTGGTGATGTTGTCCCCTCTTACCATGGGGCCATAGCCCCAAGGGTCTGGGGAGGCTCTGGGTGTTGCACCTTGCTCTGGCAGCACACTAGACCCTCTTTCTTTCCAGATGTGGTCCCATAAGAGCCGTGTGCTGAAGCAGCTTTTTCAGACTTTGTGGTCTGTGAGAGCTAATGAAAAAGGCAGCACTGAGAGGAGGAGAGTCTCCATCTCCCCCTTCCAGTGGCTGTGGTCAGGGTGGGCTTGCTCAGCTGCCATGGCCAGCTGGCAGCATCCCTTCCTCCCCAGGTGAGCTACAGGCTCCAGCACAAAGCGTGGTTTTCTGCAACCAGCTCTACAAATCTATAAGCAGCTGCTACAGATATGCAAAATGAAGTCTTAAACTTCTTTTCCTCTGGGCTGAGATGCTTAAAATAACTCTTTTGAGTCTCCTGGTCTCCGCACCTGTGCAGGTCAGGGCCATGCCTGATGAGCATTTCAGTACTAAACCTTGTGCATCGAGCTGTTGATCCGGGGTGTCCCTCTATTGAGGGAACATTTTAAGCAGCTGATAATTAAACCCCCACACAGCTGGCTGGAGAAAGTGCTCTTCTGCTGTTTTGCTCTCTGTAAATTTTATGTAATATCGCGTGCGTGGATGGCACTTTATAGGAGCAGTGAAAGGATGAGGCTGATGCCCCAGTGAACAAATGTGTGAGACAGGCAACATAACGAGGGGAGACAGCCCTTCTTGGGGGAGGAAAGGGAGGCTGGTATCCTTGGAGCAGGGCAGCTGTCAGGGTTGTTATCCCTAGGATTCACCCTACATATTATATCATCTTTGATAATCATCAGTGTAATAGTGTCCACAGCATCCTGGAGGAGGCTTTTGGCCTCAAGGTGATGGAGCTGGAGCAGTGGAGGCTGGTGGGCAGCACCATCTGACAGCGCATGGCTGTGGCAACGTGGGGTCTCATGGCTCTGTGGGGGTGCTTTGTCCTTGTAAAAGGCAGTGAAATGTGCTTTGGCTCCCATGGTGACCCGCATACGGGCATTCTCCGCTGCGGGAGAGGGTTTGGTGTGCTGCTTTATTTGCCTTATTACAAGAGAGGTTAGTTTACCTCAGGCTCATTTCTGAGCTCTGGTGTCCTTCCTGGCCATGCTCAGCTGGGAGGAGCCACTGATATCCCAGGGCTGGGAATATGGCATCGCTCTGTCTGGCTGAACAAACCATCCAACCTCCCTCTCCACCTGTTAGGCACCTGGGTGATGATGGAGGCTGGAGAGAGCCAGGAGGGAATGGTGACTCCCCTGAGGCTGCTCCAGGGTCAACCAGCTTCCCCGCAAAGAGCAAATTCCGTGAATGAGGAAAAGCTGTCTCCTTCCCCAGGAGTTGTTGGGATTGAGGATCCCCAGGTTTCTTGTTTTCTTCAGTTTGGCTGTATGCCATGGTAGGGTTTCAGCTGTTTCTCCTTGAGAATATTCAATAGCTTAGATGATCTTCCTCTGTTAATCAGCCTAACTTCTTTCTTATTTTATCCCATTACTTTCTAATTATTCTCCCTTGGGGTTCCCTAAATAAATCCTCCCTTCTCTTAGTGTTTACTCCTTCCAGGTATTTCAGCCTGCTGCATCTGTCCGGCACAGCTCACAGAGCCTCTCCCTTCTCCTCTCTTTCCTTGGTCTCTTTTCCCCACTGCTCTTGCTGTTGATCCTGACCCGTCCCTCCCTGGGACGAGAGCTGATGCTTGGAGCCAGTGTGGAGGCACGGTCTCCTCCCTGCTCTGCATCTCTCCTGATGCCAGCTAGAAGCATGCTTACCATGTACTCCCCTGCAGTGTTACTGGCTTTCTGGTCTCAAAACATGCAACAACCATGTCCAGCATGGTTAGCTGGTGCCTCCTGAAAGGCAGCCTTGCTGGCTTCTGCCTGCTGCTGGTTCCCTCTTGTCCCTGTGGCTGATGCTTTGCTCAGCAGTGGCAGACGCATCTGATCACCAATAAAGTTCCGTAATGCTGATTTTCACAGTTGTGCTCAATGCATTAGCACTGGCACTGCCCTTGGCTCATATTCTTAACTCTTTTGCATGTTCTTGGCTTGGATAGAGCAGTTTGAACTTATTTTTTTCCAGTAAGGCTGTGTGGTTATTAAAGGCTTGACTAAAGTTCAAACGATGTTGCTGTTTCACCTGCGCTAACTACACTGATGGCAACGTGTGCTTGAAAAGAACTTGGGTCATGACATTTCTTAGATGCTTTTTTATCTTCACACACCTCTAGCTGTCAGCTCTGCAGTGGCATTGGGAAGATGTTACTGTAAGCAGCAGGGCCTTTTTGTGCCCTGGCTTTTCTGTGCTGGGGATGACAGCTGCTGTTCAAGCTGGGGACTTTGCAGCATCTTGTTTCCTCTTTCATGTTTTCTTGTTCCTAATTTACTGTCTGACCTGTTGGGGTAACTTGATCTGGCTTCTGAATGGAGATTGCCCAGCTTAGGCTGGACCCAGCGTGGCCGAGCTTTGCTCCAGCGTTGCTCGTCTCCCCCAGGCATCGGGCAGCCAGGAGGGGCTGAGCCTGTGCAGCCAGGGCTGCCGGGACTGGGCTACCCCTCCTGGGATTGCTGCTTCCCTGGACCAGGCAGGAGCCTTTGCTCTGCTGGCTCCTGCCCCTGAGCCATGGCAGCGTCTTAAACCAAACGCTTTCCCTGGCTGCGCCCAGCACCGCCACGTGCTGACATTGCTAATTAGGTCAGCGGCTCCCAGTGAATTGGAAGTGGATGTGTTCAGGAGGTGGAGGAGGGGGGACAGGGGAGTTATTTGAGGCTTCTCCAACCTAGAAACCCAGAAAAGGTTTCTGGAGCTGTTGGGTGGCTCTGGCACGTGCTCTGGCTTTTGGCACAGCCAGGACCACTGCGAGTGCCGCCGTGGCTGGCTCCCTGCCCTCTTGGCACTCAGGTCACAAATGGGTTTTTGGGCTTGCTTTTTTCTCTCCTCCTTTAAACTGGGATTTTTATTTAGACAGTGCTTAAAGTCTGAATTTGAAGCTGACAGCCTAAATCAAGGTCTGGATTTAAGATGCATCACTCGAGTGGTACGTGCTTGCTGTTGCAGTCCTGGAGGGGATGCTGCTAAGCAGCAGAGCCTGGATGCACGGAGGCCAGCGGGGAGGCACCTGCCCCTGGCCCTTGCACTGGTTGTCAGGTTGTGCTAAGCTGAGAAATGTGTTTGGCTGGGGCTCAAAGCGCAGGATGGCTGCAGGATACCCCTCTGTCCCAGGTAAAGGACATGTGAGTGGCAGCCGTGAGCCCAATGGTCCTGATGGGCACCTGGCTGCAGATAAAGCACTGCTCACTGATTAAAGACGGTGCTTCTCCTTGACAAAGAGTGGTGAGATCTTGCATAGTGCTTTGTGTGTTCCTTTTATTTCCTGTGCATCTGGCATATATAACAAGGTTTTTATTTAAATTGTCTTTCCATGCATTATTTGAAAGCCCATTGTCATCTTGAGCAAATCCAAAATTGTCTAGTGAACAAGAAGTGTTGCTCGCCATTTTGTAATGTAACAATGTGTAAAAATCAAGGCTCTGAATAAATCAATGGCACATCAGGCATATTTACATAAAGTATTAAAAGCGCTGAGAATACTAAATTTAGAGCATAGACTCTCTGCTTGCAGATCAACATGTTCTAACTGGCTGCAGCCATTAAGACAAGCCTTTCTTTAGTGAAATGATTAAAAGTATACTTGCAAAACAAGATTGAAATCAGGAATGTAAATAAGGCTTTAACGTGCGTATTTAAGTTATGATTAAAACTAAAAATCTAACATTGCTATGACAAGGAAGAATTTCCCTGCCTCACATTGTGGTGTACAACGTGTTTGGGAGTAGAGCTGACTCTTGCCCACCCACTGTACCCGAGGCATGGCTGTGTCTGACCTGGGGATGGTTATCGTACAGGGAAACCTGAATCGCAGTGGGATAGTCCTTGTGCTACTGAACTAAATTAGCCAGAGGTGGACTCATTTCACTCCTCACCTTCTCGTTCTTGATGGCCCAGTTAGTAAATTAAGCAGGATGAGTTTAGGGTGTCGGCGTCCACACTTGCTCCCATGCTCCTGCTATTTCAGGTGCTGTCAGGGTTGTGGTTTCCTTCTAGAAATGAGGCTCTGCAGGAGGTGGGCATCATCCCACTGCTTCCCAAGACAGGGAAATGAAGGACACATTTTTGGGAGCTGCCTGTGGTGCAGGGGTGCAGGGACAGCGGGGCTCAGTCTGTCCCAGGCGTAGCAGGGCTGCGATGGAGGGGTTGGGGCACCAGACCATGGGAAAGCTGGGGGCTCTCCAGCCTGGTGCTGGGACCTCCTTCCCTCCCAGCTCCCTGTCACTGCTGCCAAGCTGATGCCTCTGGGCTCTGTCCCTGTGCTGTTCCGGGGCTAATAATACCTGGGAGGAGGCGGCGTGCTGTCGGCAGTGCCTCTGTCCCGAGCCCACTCCACAGGAGCAATGCTTTCCCTACTCACACCAAGCGTGTCCTCCCACTGCCGCCTGCTCCCACCCACCTGCCAGCACGTGCCCGGGGCTGCTGCTGCCTCTTCCCGGTGCCTCTGTGCCTGCTGCCGGCACAGCCCGGCTGCCTGATGGCTTTCCTGGTACCCTCCCCTATGTCCCTGCCAGCCTTGGTCTGGCTCAGCTCTCCCTGGAGCTTTACTTGGGGGTGATGCAAGTAGCTCCATTATTCCTGCTTTTACACCCAATAATGTCAGCTCGGTACCTTCATTTATTTCTGTTCCTAAATATGGGTGTTTGCACTGGATTTTTCTCATTTGGGGAAAAAAAAATATCTTGAAATAGGGTTGTTGGTTGCAAATTGGGTTTTTACCCATTTCTCACTGACCCCCTTTCCCCTACCTGTGTTGGTGCCTGTGGGGAGACCCAAAACCTGCAGGGTCTAGCACAAGCTCTCTGCAGGCTTGGCTCTCGAGGGAGGATGCTCTGAGCAGGGTGGGAGCAGTAGGAGCTCCAGCTCTGAAATAAGCCCCCTTTGAAGTCTGGAATGTCACTTAATCTCGCTGCTTTGTTGAGGTTTGTTCCAGTTTGTCTGCTAATAAATATTGTAGCATGGTAAAAATAACTGTTAAACATGAAGAAAGAAGTAAAGCTGCTTTGGGCCCTGAATTTCCAGTTTAATTCCCTTCTCATGGAAGCTCAGACTTTCTGAAATGGGTTTAGCAGTGCTTGTCTGCACGGCTGATTGTGGCTTTTCAGTGGAGCTGCTGTCCCAGGAAAGAGCCAGTGGCAACAAGGTGTTTCAGGGCAGGACAGCGATGGATGGGAGAGGCGCTCCTCTTAGAGGCTTGGTGGGTGCTCTCCCAGTGCCACATCAAGGGTGGCAGCTCCTTGCAGAGGAGCTGGGGACATCTCTGTGCTCCGGGATGCTGATGGTGTGGCCAAGCAGCAGCCCTGCGGTCCCCAGCACTGCTCTGAAGCCCTCCCATGTGCCATGTTTGCATCGCACAGGTCAGCCTGAGCAGCCGGGTTACCCCAGGTCAGCGCCGTGTGCTGCTTCCATGCCCTGTATGGTGCTGGCAAAGCCCCGCATGGCACAGCCGTGCTGGCAGAAGTCCCGTAGGTAGAGCAGGAGCCTGTGCCAGCAGAGGAGCCTCCCGCTGCTGCGTCTGTGGCATCTCTGCCCAGTGCTGGCAGGGGCCCCAGCGTCTGCGCAGTCCCAGGGTGCAGCATCGAGGAACGGCTGCCCTGGCAGTCCCCTTGCTGCTTGTGGCTGGGCAGGGAGTGCTGTGCCAGCGTGTGGCACCTGTCCCCTGCACCACTTACCATGCGGCTGACTGGCAAGTGCAAACTGAAAGTGCTGCTGGTAGTTTTAGCATTGCTGGTGGCTGTGTGTGTTGGAAGGGTTCACATGCCATCCCGCTGCAGCCCCTGGCTCTGGGCAGCATGGCCCTGCCTGTCCTTGCAGGCAGTGATGGGCAGCAAGCAGTGATTTGGCAGACACTGGCAGCAGAGGAGTTGCTGGAGGTGTTCAGCCTGGTCTGGGTTTCATGGTGGCTGCACGCTGCGACACCTGGCAGGGGCAGGGATGAGCAGGGGGCTGCGGGGGCTGTTGCCAGCTCTGGGCGATCGGGCAACCTCCCCGGCCTCCGTCACCAGTGCGGGTGCCTCGGCATGGCTCGAGCACCCTTGTGGTGAGAGGGTGGCTGCATGCAGTACAGCTTGTCCCGCCGCCCGCATGGCTCCCAGCCCACACGCTGAGTCAGCGCCTCTGCGTGGGGGGGGCTCAGATGAGTAAGGGTGGGTTGGAGGGGCTGCGCAGGCACACGTGTGCATGTCCTGTGCTGGGGGGACTCCCTGCGGGCGCCCTGCCTGCCAGCCACCCCCCGACCAGTCCCACGGCTGCGCCGCTGGCCCCTCTCCAGAGGATGCTGCAGCATCCCCTACCCTGTGCGTGGAGGGGCAGGCACTCGGTGGGCAAAGCGGTGAAGACAGCCACCTCTCTGCTTTTTTTCCATTCTAGTACATCGAAGCCATCAGCAACAAGCAAGGTGAGCTGGAAAACTATGTCTCTGACGGCTATAAGACAGCTCTTACGGAAGAGAGGAGAAGGTTCTGCTTCCTGGTAGAGAAACAATGCGCAGTAGCGAAGAGCGCGATCACCTACCATGCCAAGGTGAGTTGGCCCCACCGGAGCTGCAGGTCTGCCGCTGCACTCCTGCGGCTGCCAGTCTGCAGGTCCCCAGCTGCCCTGTCACCAGGTGGATGCTCCTGTTATGAGCCGTCACCTCTAGAGCAGGCTGATAGCCTGGAAGCTGCAGCTGTGCAGCCCCTGTGGCTCGGGGCAGAAGCGGGGGAATACACCAGTGGGTGACCCATGGTCAAGGTGCCCTGGGAAGCACATGTGCTCCCAGGCTGGGAGAGGCAGGGCTGCTTCCAGGGCTCTGCTGCCCTCCTGGCTGCAGCCCAAGCTGCCCTTCCTCTGACAAGGGGGCACGTCTCCCATGAGTGCTGCTCTGTATTTCAAAGCAGTTTCTGGGTGCATGAGGTAAATGAGACTGATTGTGGTTTGCTCGAATGCCAACATGGTGGTGGTGAGGGCAGAGCCTGGCAGCATATCCTGCTGTGCAGCTTGCCCATGCGGTGCTGGCCCCTCTGCGGTGCCAACCTCACCTGCATGGTTGTGGTAGATGGATGGGGCAGAGTTCACCTTTCTGCATGTTGTGATCACCGAGGTCTGAGGGCTCTGCCCTGGCAGAGGCTTGTCATGTTCCTCGTTCATCAGCTCATGATTTGCAAAAGCAGAAGAAATGCAAAGCAGTGCTGTTTCTGCTCAGTCGGAGCAGCGCTGCCTACCTGGCAGGGCAGGGAGAGGGTACTCTGACCCCTTGGTACTCCCTGGCCTTAGTAAAGGTGGGGATTAAACCAGAGATTAAACTGCTGCTCCAAACCCCTTCTTGCCTCTTCCTAAGCAGCCCACGTTTCCTGGGCCAGGGGCCAGAGCTGCTGCCTGCCAGCATGGGAATTGGCGGCCCCCTGCACTGGTCCAGCGCAGAATCCATCCGGACGAGGGCTGGGAACGCTGGTGCTGCTCCCACAGTCTCATGCTCCCGTTCTGGTTGTTCCCCACCGCCACCCGCCATTGCTCACAGCATCCATCTGTCACTGCCACGCTTGGCACCAGGGAGCAGGAGAAGGAGTTTGGATTAGTCAGCACTGTCCTTGCGCTGCGCTGCAGGCTGGATTGATGCTCAGCACATGTAAAGTCCTCCTGTAGTGCAGGAGGGAAAAACTCCCCACCCCCACCCCAGGGATGAGGGTGTCAGCAGACACAAGAGTGCCGGCACTTGCAGCATGACTGTGGCACAGTGAAACCAAAAGCTTCTTGCAGCAGCATATGGAGGGTGGTTTTGCAAGAGGGACCATGCAGGTGGCTCGTCCAGAGTGTGGTGGGTGTATGTGCAACGTGGGCGCCCAGCCCTGCACCAGTCTGGCAGCCAGCGTGGGCCTTGCTGGCTAAAAATGCTGTCCTGCTGCTGCCTGCAGCTCCTGGAGGATGCTGGCAGCAGCCACAGTCTGGGTGGTGAGGCTACGCCTTGGCTGGAGCCAGTGGCCAGTAATGGGGAATTGTTCTGGGACTTTGAAATTAGCTTTAGAGGGGTTTTTGATATGTAGGGACCAAGTTGTCTCCAGGTGAAACCGGTTGCAATGCCATGCAGAGGTGTCGGGTCACCCTCTGTTGTGCGGCTTTGCGGGGTGAGCCGGTGGGCGAGCTAGCAGTCAGGCTTACCAGAGCTGCTGCTCCGCAGCTCTTCATGGCGTGTTTCCCAGGGACATATTTAGGCAGGCGGCTGGGGGCTGCGTGGCGCTTGGCTGGGGAATGACCTCAGGGTGGTTTGGGACATCTCCTCCCTTTGAGAGTCACGCGATGGGATGCTAGCTCACACAGCATGGGTGTCTTAGCTAAATAAGGGCAAGTTTAGCTCCATTTTCCCCCCTGCCCCTTGGCTCAGAGCACAGCAGTAGATGGCTCCAGGTCCTGTCTGTGGGCAGGGAACAGCGTGGTTTAGCTGCAGGGTGGTGGGGCCAGAGGCTGTTGGGGCTGAACAGCCCTAAGCATGAAACTCACCCCTCGGGACCTGGGCGACAGCACAGAGTACAACTGTGCACTGCATGTCCTGTGGCCAAGACTTTGGTTGGGTTTTATTTCTCTGCTTGGTTGAGCAGAGCTGTTGTCATTGAGCCTGGCACCCTGCCTGGCTTTCTACAGCCCCTCTGCTCCTGGAGCTGCCCCATGCAGGATACCTCAGAATAAGCTGGGGAGATGAATTGCCTCTTCCTTCCTTCCTTTCCATTTTTCACTACACCTTCCTGGCTCAGCTGCCATCAGAGCCTGGAAGTGGTAAGTCCCTGTGTTTTATCTTGTCCGTGCCATGCACAGAGTCATCAATCAATCTTGTGGCCAGGATCAGGCCAGCTCTGGATCCCAGTAGTGCTGCCTGGGGAGGGGTGCAGAGCTGGGTGGGTTTTACTGCACCCCTGTGCCCTCACACCTCATTTTTCTCTGTTGTAGGGGAAGGAGATGCTGACGCAGAAGCTGCCACTGTGGCAGCAGTCCTGCTCAGATCCCAACAAGATCCCGGACCGCGCTATACAGCTGATGCAACAGATGGCTGCCAGCAGCAATGGCACCATTATGCCCAGCCCTCTGTCTACATCCAAATCCAACCTCATCATCTCTGACCCCATCCCTGGTGCCAAACCTCTCCCTGTCCCCCCGGAGCTGGCACCTTTTGTAGGAGTAAGTATCTCCATTGTGGAAGCTGTCCTGCCCTTCTGAGCAAAGCTGGAGGGATGAGCCCAGGCCGGTGTCACCGCTGTCCTCAGCAAGTTGCCTTTTGATGGACTGTCATTGATGCGCAGGGATGGGCAGCTCTGTGCATGCGCCACCTTGGGATGCGGGAAGGAGCCTGGCATGGGGATGGGCAGCACATCCCATCCCATCCCACCCCACCTGGGCTGCTGAGCTCCAGAGGGGCAGGGGCTGCAGGGGCTCCTGGGGGTGTTTTGGGGAACCCATGAGCTGGATTCGCCTGGCCCAGCTGGTCCCAGTCAGGCTGGTCCCAGAGCTGTGGGGTTAAATCAAGGTACACCAGTAACGATGGGAGAAAGTGCTTAGAGTGACCCATGGGATGAAGGACCCTCTGATGTGGGAGCACAAGCTGAGCAGTAGAGCTCAGGAGGAATTTATTGGGTGTGAGGCAGCTTGGAGCAGTAAAATACCAGAGGTGACCCCACTGCTTCCCCCAGAGTAGTGTCTCAGGTGGGGAACTAAATCCAACAGGCTGAAGCTCTGGTCTGCTGTGAGCCGCCTTCCCTGGAGCTGCGTCCCGCTGTGGGAGCTGCCTTGGGATGCCCTAATGAAGATGTTCCCCATCTTCCCCCCCTCCTCTCCTCTCTTCATAGCGCATGTCGGCACAGGAGGCCATGCCGGTGATGAACGGAGTCTCAGGCCCAGACAGTGACGGGTACAACCACTGGTCTGAGATGAAGCCAGCACAGCCCAAATCTTTATCTCCTCCCCAGCCTCAGAAGCAGCTGAGTGACTCTTACTCCAATACACTCCCAGTTCGCAAAAATGTGCCACCGAAAAACAGCTACGCATCAGGTGAGGCTTAGTCCTCCCCATTCTCTGTTCCTGGGGTGCTGTGGTGCCGGCTGTGTTGGGCAGTGCTTGCGGGATGCGTTCGGCAAGGGCCGGTTGTGGCGAGTAGGGTTGTTGGGATGCCATTGGTGGCGGGGCAGCGACTGGCAGCATCCCTCTGGCATCATCCGCCACTCGTACCCCTGGACCTGGGGTTAGGAAACAAGCAGGGCCAGGCTCTGCCATGGCTTGGGCTGGATGGGCTTTCAGCCCACAGGCAGGATTTCCATGAGGAAAATCATGAGCAATCTTGTGTAGGAAGACTTTTGCCTCGGCTGATGGGCGATGCAAAGAGCAGTGGCCTGATCCTGCTCGTTAAGGGGGAAGGTGTGAGTTGAACACTGGAGGTTTTATTGGATCCTGGAGTAAAATAAGCAATGTCAGGGACCTGCCCCTGCCTGCGCCTGGATTTGGCCACGGAGTGAAGGACTTGGGGCACTCGTTGATCTCTGTCTCCTACCAGCCGAAAACAAGACGCTGCCACGCTCCAGCTCCATGGCCGCAGGGCTCGAGAGGAACGGCAGGACGAGGGTGCAGGCCATTTTCTCTCACGCTGCCGGAGATAACAGCACCCTCCTGAGCTTCAAGGAGGGTGACCTCATCACGCTGCTGGTGCCAGAGGCCAGGGACGGCTGGCATTACGGAGAGAGCGAGAAAACAAAAATGTGAGTGCTGTGGCCATCCCTGCAAACTGCTGCACCCCAGGTGCAGCCTCTTCTGGATCCTCCATGAATAAACATGGGTTTGGCTTCATCCCCCTGCCTTTTCCTTTCAGGAGGGGCTGGTTTCCTTTCTCTTACACACGGGTCCTCGACAGTGATGGCAGCGAGCGGGTCCATGCCAGGTAGGAACATCATGCCGGGTGCTGTGCCGGGTGGGTTCCTGCGCCCCTCCCAGGGCAGTCTTGTGGGCTTGGGATGGGAATACTCTGCTTCCCCTAGACACAGTGTATGTTGTTAGGAATAACTCCCAGCACAGGCGGGTGGTAGCTGCCTGGGGGGGGCTTTGGCCGTGGGGTCCCCTGCCGTGGGTAGATGGGCATCCTGGGGGTCTCAGCCTGGGGTGGACTGGTGCTGATGCTTCTGCTTGGGTCCCCCTACCCAGCCTGCAGCAAGGGAAGAGCAGCAGCACCGGCAACCTGCTGGACAAAGACGACATTGCTATCCCACCGCCCGACTACGGCATGGCCTCCCAAGGCTTCCCAGCGCAAGGTGTTAACACCTTCAAGCAGAGGCCGTACAGCGTGGCCGTGCCCGCCTTCTCCCAGGTGAGTCTGCGGGACAGCGGGGGCGTCTCCCACTCTGGGAGGGGACTTCTTATAAACAGGAGATGCTTGAGCAAAGCCCCAGGTGTTAGTCCCTGCTGGAGCCCTGCACATAGTAGCCTGGGTGTCTGCGGCGTCTCTGTCCCACCTACTCTTTTAAAGCGGAAGAATGAAACGTGTTAAAGTGTGTCCTCAGTCCTGGCGTGGTGTAGACGGTGTGCGGGTGAAGGAGGGCTGCTCTCCAACCTCTGTTCGTTGTTTGTAGGACTACCTAATGCCCTATGGTTGTGCAATTAAAGACTATTCCAGTGGCCTCTGCCAACCACCCTCCGCTCACTACAAGCCTTACACTAGGTCGACAGCTGTAAGTCCGAATGCACGCAATGTTTCCCTTGGGATTTACGGGCAGTTGGCTGTTTTTGCCTGGTGACCCGTGTGCCTTGCCTGGGGCCCTGTCTCCTGCTGAGCATCTCTTCTGGGGGAGAAGGGACGGGGTGCAGGGAGACAGTAGCAGAGGAGAGCAGTGGATGGGGAGGACCAGCCAGTTTGGCTCACCTGGGCAGAACGGGCAAGGCATGGGGAGTGAATGGCACAAAATGGCACCGTAAACCCCCAAAGGACAACACTTGCCTACTCCATGGGAGCCTCCCACCAGAAACAAGCTGTTCACAGGCAGCTGGAAGTGTTTTCTCTGGCATGTGCTGATTCAAGCTAGTGATGGTCCCGTGGGAATGCTGGAGTGAGCTGCAGGGCTGGGGCAGACCCCATCCAGGGCTCTGGCGGTTGTCCAAAACAACCTCAAGGCTTCTTGGTAAATGCGTTAGGGAGGATGCACGTGTGGACAAGATCAGCTTAACCCAGGAGCTGCAGGGCTTCCCTGCCAGAACGAGTGTGGTGGGATGAGCCACGCTGGCTTCCCTGGAGCGGTTGACACCTACTAGTGCATGGGGAGAGGATGAGGATGGGGAGAGGTGGCCATACAGCACCCAACCTTTTGGCAGGGCGCTCTGGAGAGGGAGCAGCTCTAGCTGGGGTCTGGTCCCCTCTGCAGGGGATGGGCAAGTGCAGCCCCACTCACTGTTTGCTGGGTTTTCCCAGCTGGGTTTGCTGCTGGATTTGGGATTTCATGATTGGGAGTGTTCCCAGGACAAGGGGAACATGGGTCTCTGATCCCCGGTGCATGGCCAGCTCAGAGACCAGCAACTTCCTAGAGCGGTCCTGTGTTTGTCATGGAGAGCAGAGCTGCTCTGTGGATGTATCCCAGGGCAGGTCCTCACCTGGGGAGTGATCCTCAAGGGACATCCTCTGAGACTGGTCCCTATCTGCTCCTTGGACTACTGCAGTCCTTCCCTGCTGCAAAGGCTATCCAGTACCAGCTGAAGGAGAAAATGGTCCAAAACCCTGTGGGTTTCTGGTGGGAGTTAATACAAACAAACACTTCTTTCCACAGAACATTTCACTAGTGTCTCTCAGACTTGTTCAATCCCTTTTTGAGTGTCTCACATCTCAAAAGTGGCTGGAGCTCTGTTCCATGGTGGGGCTGGGCAGAGCACGCCAAGGGTTCTCCCGGCTGTTGCTTTCCCTTGTCCTGCCAGAATCAAGTCCTGCTCCAAAGAGAGTAGCACAACTTTACTCTCTGCTGTCTAAATCCCATTTAAATCATCTCCATATCTCCCTTTCATCTCCAAATGCATTGGCTCTTGGCCCCAGCATCCCTGGGTCCCGATGCACTTTGGTCTGTTCGTGTGACCCTCCAGTGGCACCTGAGTGGGTGCAGCCCATGTTCTCCCACCCCTCACCATGCTTCCTCCCCTCCTCTCCGCAGGGTCTTGATGACTATGGGACGAGGTCTGTCAGCAGGTAAGACTTTCACCTTCCTGTTGCATTACCTGAAAGTGAACTGTTGGTGTTGGCTCTGGGTGAAGCTGTAGTACCGTGCCCCATGGGGGTCCCTGCATGGGCTCCCTGGGGGACAGCGGTGGCTGGGATGGGGCTGTGTGGTGGAGAATGCAGTACAGGTCTCATCTGTGAGTGCAGAGGGACCCAGCATCTCCCGGGGAGGGCAGGTCCCAGGGCCAGCCCCTGCATCCCTGACCTTGCACCCCTTGTGCTCCTCTGGAGAGGGTTGCATCTCCCCAGCCTCCTCTCCGGGGCTTGTGCCTGGATAGCGAGGCCACAGAGTGCACCCTGTTGGGGTCTTTCCCTGGCACCTCCTCCAGCCCTATTCCCTCTGCCTTGAGCTGTCCCATCTTGCTCTTGGGGTTAAACCCCAAACCCACAGGCACGGTCTGCGAGCAAAGCGGTGACAGGCAGGGCTCGAGCTCGCCGTCCCGTTGCGCGGTGGGGCTGCTGCTGCCGGTCCCCATGGCACTGTGCTGAGGAGCTGGGCTCCTGGGCATGGTGCTGCCTCGTGGCACGTGCTGGCAGTCCTGGCCATTCTGGCAGTCTCCTGTGCTTTGTTCCGCAGCGGCAGTGGCAGTTTGGTATCAACGGTGTGAGGACACCTTGGCTAGTGGCGGCCCCTTGCTGCTTGGAAGAGCTTTCTGCTTCTTTCCCCTCTTTTCTTTCCCCCTCATTTCTCTTTCTCTACTTCTTTTGGATTTTAAACTCTTGTGATCTTCAAGGAAACCATGGTGCTTCCCCACCCCTCCCTGGTGTTCACAGTGCCCTTGTTTCTGAAGCCTTTTCAGAACAGAAACTGCCGATAGGTCTGTGCTTGCTTTGAAGCAGCCTGGATGCAGTTTACACTTTAGTGGGACCCAGTTTTTGTACTGCTGTGTGAATGTTAGCGATGCACTATCCCTCCTGTGGGGCTGCACACCAGCCGCCTCGCACGAGCCTGGACAAAACCTCCCAGACTGGAACAAATATGCATGGCCTCTGGTGTCCGTACTGTTACCGAGCATCCGGGATGCCCGCACCCGGGATGCCATTCCCGTGGGGGGCAGCAGCCCCGCGCCTCCCCCTCGGCCTCATCTGCTTCCATCCAACCACCCACTGTGGTGGCTTTGGGAGAAGCGGATAGTGCAGAGCTCCTGCCCCAGGGAAAGGGCTGCTTCTTGGCTGGGGTCCTGCTGGCCGTGGGGCGCAGCCAGCAGCCCCCCCAGAAGGGTTACTCCTGGTTGTTTTATAAATATATATATATATTTTTTGTAGCAAGGTATTGTTACCTCACGTTAGCGCTGGGGGCTGATGCAGAGCTGTCAGAGGACGTGCTCACATCCCAAAACTGGGCTTGAACGAGGCAGCCCCCCTGCTGCGCCGGGGGGCTCAGCAGTGGCTGGGGGTCTCCCACCCCAGCACCGGGTCGGCACTTGGGGTCCCGGTCCTGCAGCTGAGCCTGGCCATAGCCCTTCCAGTGCCCGTGGCCGTCTCCACCGCAAAGCTGCACATGCTTTCTTTTTCTGATGTGATTTTTAAAACCTCTTACATTGCCTGTTTACTAGGACATTGCTGGCAATACAGATACACACACGGACAAGTTTTTGTTTTATATACTTGCCTATGGGCATATTGTAACAAGACCCTCCTGCATCGATGTCCTAATTTTGCTAAAGATTTTTAACCCAGGATATTTCATGCTGAATGACTGAATGTAGAGGGGGGGGGGGGGAAGAAAACCCAGCCTAGCAAAGCTTGTATGGAGATTGTAAAGTGTTGAAAAACCTTTTTTTAAAAGCCAGAGAGAAATGTGCCCTGTACTGAGTTATTGTTTGAATAAAAGTTTTATTTATTGCATTGAGCTGGGCCTTGGTGTCTTTTTCGGCTGCCGTGCCTGTGTGCTGCCCATCACCGCCTGCATTGCCCATTGCACATTGCCATGCCTTTTTTATTTTTTTTTTTCTCCCCCCTTCTCCATCCCCTTGGCATCAGGCAGCCATGGGAGACCCTGGGTGCCACCTGCCTGCGCTCGGCCCCTGCAGGCTTTAAACAGCTTTGCTGAGCGGGAGCAGCTAAAACTGTTTAAGGGCCAGGTCCCTTCTCCCTGTGCATCTTGAGGAGATGATGCTGCTGCCGCTTGCTGCATGCTGAGGCTGCGGCTGTGCTTTTCGGGCCCGGTGGCAGTGGGAAAGCAGTGATGGCTGGGGTGGGGGGGAAGGAAGCTGCCCCCCTCCCTTCTGTAGCCCCTGCCATGCCCAGCCTCTACTCCACAGGTGCCTCCTGTCGACCTGGCTGGCTGTGCCCTTCCTTCCCCTCCTTTCAGGGAGCCCGCAGGCAGCACCAGCAACTCAATAAACATGACTTCTCCTCCTTTTTCTTCTTTTTCCTCCTGCTTCCTCTGCCTGGAGGTGCTGTGTGTGGTACAGCCAGTGGGCTCTTGTGCTGGGGCAGCCGCTGGCTCGTAGCCCAGTGCCTCTCCTTAACCAACACCTTCTGTTTCCCATCAAGGGGTCGGAGCATGTCCTGGTGTCCTCCAACCTGCCTTCTCTTTCCCTTGCAGCCCCGATGTTGAAGTGGCCAGGTTTTGAGGTGCCCCTGCCCATAGTTAGTAAGTTGACGGTCTCGGACCTGGGTGCGCTGGCGCTGGGCAGCGGGTGATGGCCGTGGGGCTGCGTGGGGACGGTGCCACCGCTCTGCTTCCCTCCTGCACCCGGCCGAGCGCGTTCCCTCCCTTGGTCACTGCTTGTCCCCGTCCTGGCAGCGGGAGCTCCTGGTCTAACCATGCTGCATCTGCACGGCTCCTCACACTGCTGCCACACCGGGCAGCCTGCTGGGGCTGTGCTTCCCCCAGGGATGCGAACTGCTCCTCCTGCTCCCGCTGCTTCCCCTGCCATCCATAACCAGCCTCTTTGGTTGTAGGTCTCCGGTGTCTGCTGTCCCACCAGTGCCTAGTCGCTGCATCGCCATCCCTAGCCCTCTCCTGTGGGGACGGAGCAGATCCATGCTAATATCAAGTTTTTTGAGCAGCTTCTTTTGCTTGTAGACTGCCCTGGGGATGCATCTCGGGAGCCTCCTCATCCCAACCACAGCTGTGGCCCTGGGGCAGGGATAGAGGAGTATCCCCAGGAGCCGAGACCCCCCTCACCAGCATTGCAGAGCCCAGGAGGGCCCCTTCCCTCATTCTCTTTGATCTGTGAGCTGGTTTTCCCCTGGCTGCCAGAGCTGTGAGCTCCTGTCCCAATGGCTCTTCTCTGCCAGAACAAAAATAGTTAAATAATAACCCCTGGTGACTCATCAAAGCAACCTTTCCTCTCCCTCCAGTCCTGAGAATCTATTTTGGCATTCTGGGGGGAAAAGTGATCTCAGAATCTGCATTAATTAGGTGGGAAATTAATTACCCTATTTTTAAGCAAAAAGCCATTTATCTTTTGAGGAAAGCAAAAGCACACTTGGAGAGCTGTGATATGGCAGGGGAGAGGGGCTGAGGGAGGCAGTGAGTGCCCTTCCTGGGGGACTGAGCCCCTTCTTCCTGCCCTGCAGGAGGTGGCTGGGGATGTCCCAAAGCTGCTCTGGTCCAGGCAGAGGTAGCTGGTAACCACGGCTGCTCCTAACGTGGCTTAACCCCATGTTCATGTTTGTCTTGCTAGCACTTCACCTGCACCCCTGACTCAGGATGGCAGGGCTGTGACCCATGGGGGAGACCTGCCAGTGGCCTGGCCATTGGACCCGGCATGCGGGGCCATGGCAGTGCCGGGGCCGAGCGGGGCTCACTGCTGCAGGCACGCGGCCATTGCCTCCGATGCAGGAAGGACAGGGTTTGTGCAGCCCCGTGGGGAAGGATGGGGGCAGAGGTTGGGCTGGGGCTGACCAGGCAGGGAAGGGCTGTCTGGCTGCAGGCAGGGGGTGCAGGGGGCTGCAGGGGTGCTCTGTGCCTCCATTGACAGGTTTGGACCTGATGGTGCTGGGCAGCCCAGGGTGGCCATGCACCACAGGCAGCCAGTGGCTGCATGCCCCCCCTGGGAGTTACCTCCTGCCTGTCCTGCTGGGAGGGGACAGAGGGACCCTCCCTGGGGCAGGTAAGGGTGCTCCCCATGTCACGGCACCCTGTGCAGCAGTCCTTGTTCCCCATCCCAGCTGGGGCTGCACATTTGCAGATGCTGTGCGCAGCAATAGCTGTAGCCAGCAAGCGCTGGCAGCAGCAGGACAGCGCTGGGGACACCCCAGGTAGGTAAAAGCCCGGCTGCTCATGGCTCTGGCTGTGGGACGCTGCTGCTCCTTGGGGCAGCCAAGGCTGGCTTGCTGGGAGCTGGGCTGAGTTCAGCCTTGTGGCCCTGCTGAGCTCCTCCTGCACAGCCAGCTTGTCTGTGCACCCTTCCTCCCCCCGCACTCTGCCTCTGCAAAGGTTTCCCAGCCGGCACTGCACGGAGCTGCAAGGTCTGCTCTTGCCCAGGTGTCCCTTGGCAGATGGGGTGCAAGGAGTCGTAACCCTCTGCTCCCCCATAGCATCACAGTGTGGCGGCCAGGTGATCTCAGGGCACTCCCACATGTGGGAATGGCTTAAGCCCAGCCTGGGGGGCTGGAACAGCTTCTCCAGCCCTGACTCTCCTCGGCAGCCCCAGCTTTAAGCCTGCTGGAAAGCAAGGTGGGAGAACATCCCGTATGCAGCAGCCCTTGCCAGCTCATCTCTTATATCCACCACTGCTTTAACTGTGAGAGAAGTGGAGGAGCAGGGGGCAGCTCATCCTGGGGGCTCTGCAGGGCAGCTTAACCCCTTCCCAAATGCTGCTGAACCCAGACAGGTGGAGGGGACAGGGATGGTGGCTCCAGGCTCATCAACAGCCCCACTCAGGTTGGGCTCAGCCTCGAAGCACACCTAGCATAGCCTCGGCAGCAAGTGGAGCCACCTTGGCTCTGCAGCAAAAGCTTTCTGGGGTCTCGCCAGGTTGCCGCTTGCTGTGCTGGTGCCCCATCCTCGCAGGCCCCGCTGCTGCCATCTCTCCTGCTAAACTCTGCCTTCCTCTTTCTCTGCAGAAACCCCTTTGCCAATGTCCAGCTGAAGCCAACGGTGACGAACGACCGCTCGGCTCCGCTCATCAGCTGATCTGGGAGCGCTGGCGCCCGTCGTGCCACGCGGCACTTGCCGCCTCCTCCTCGCTGCTGCATGTCCGGCTTTCCAGGACTTCATTTTTAGGCGGAATTTATTTAATCCTGCTGCTTTGACAGCCAAAGGCTAAAGCTAGTGCCCTAGTTCTCTCTTCTCTAGACCCAACTTATTCCTTTCTGTGGCAGAGAGTTAAACTGCTGCCATGTAGCCTGTCCTTTGCCTGCGCAGAACTAGCGTAGAGGGGGGGGGGGGGAACCCGGCAGCCCCCCTGCACCCGGAGCCTGTCCCGTAGCCAGGTTTGCTTCTAGGCTTAGCAGCAGCTCACCATGGTTGGGAGAATGGCGAGCTGCACTTCGGGCTCATGCGGGGTGGAGTGGCGATGGCAGAGAGGAGACATTCCCCCCTGCCTGGCTGGGAGGGACCCCTGGGACAGGTGGGATAGCCCGGATCCTCCGTGCAAGCCAAGGGGGTGGTGGGAGCCGTAGGCAGCTCCCAGGCTCCTGTGAGACCCCTGGGCTGGGAGGCGGCGGGATGCCGGCCCGTGGGATGCTGGCACTGCAGCCCCCAGGGGACGGGGACAGCGACAGCTCCGGTCCCAGAGCTCCTGCAGTGCCAGGTCTCTGTATATAGTAGGGCATTACGGTACTGCTGTAAAATATAAGCTAGAAAAAAAAAACAACAAATACACTTTTGGAGGTGAGGGCTCTGTTAAAGCGTGCCTTGGGGTGCCCGGGGCCACGGGGTGCCCAGCGGTTGAAGGGATGCTCCCCTCAAACATGCACTCCCATCCAGACCTCTTGCTTGGCTGTTTGCTCTTCCTCTATTACTAGGGCTGCATGAGAGAGAGATAGATAAATATATATATATATATATATGCACAGTTGCTAAGCTTATTACTGGGGTGTGCACCCCTGAGCAAACTGGTGCCTGGGCTGTTCCCGCAGCCCACGGCTGCCACTGCACCCTGAGCCAAGCTGGCACGGGGGGATTGCATCCCTTCTACAGACACAGGGAGAAGCGGTTTTCCAGGCAGGAATCGTGTCTCCCGTGGGCGAGTGGTTGTGCGCCTGGCAGCGCGGGGGAGGCAGCGCCCTCAGAGGTTTCGCTTTGTCCATTGTATTTGTCGTTTTGCACTTTTTAATCAGTAGTGCACCGCGGCATGTTCAGTGGGTGCTTTGCTGAGCACAGAGAGTCCCAGGTGCGTGGGTCGCTGCCGGTGGGTTTCCATGCGGGCAGGGCTCTTTCCCAGTCAGATGTGATGGCTCATCGCTGCCATATCCCCTCCAATGGTTTTTGCCACTCTGCCACAGGAAAGCGGCTTCACCTGCGACCGCCCAGGCTCTGGCTGTGCACAGGGGCTGGGTCCTCTGTTCGACGTGCCTCTTCTTCATCTCCCAGGGCTGGAGCAGATGGACGGGGGGACCTGATGGGGCAGGGGCCAAGGGAAGGGCTCCTCTGGGGCACGGGGTGGCGGGTGGGAGAGGGCTGGGGGCTCACAGCCCGGGGTGGGGGCAGGCCTGGGGTCCCCTTGACCACCAGACCAGTGTTGTCCTCTTCCAGCCCTGTGCCGGGGGCTGCTGCCCTCCCCCGGAACTCCCTGGCAGCCACCCCGGGCTCCAGCCAGCCCCCAGGGCTTCGCTGCGTCTCCTGGCTTGGTGGCACCTGCAAGATGTAATCTGAAATAATTTTTTATGAGAAAAAGTAATTTATGAGCAATAAAATCACACACACACACACACCTCCCACCCCCAGTGTTTTCCTTGGCCGGAGGCATCTGCCTGGCCCCAGAGCATCGCTGGTCTCCATCCCGAGCAGCCCCGGTCCCAGCGCCAGGCTGATGCGCAGCATCCGGCCCTGTGCAGGGCGAGAGCTGGCAGCTGCCTGCGTGCCGGGCAATGATCTGGGCAGCAAACGGCTTAACGTATTTTAAAAACTTTATTATTATTGGCCCGATGATATTTGACACACATGCTGGGAGCTGTATGGAAATCAGCACTGATAAAAAATACAGCAGTTATGACCCGTATTGATAAAATAGACAATGTAATAATAGCCTTTCTATTAAAAAAAATATCCAAGACACAGCTCTGTCCTCATGCTGCCCTCCAGAGGCAGGGACCTGCGGCGCCATAGACCAAACCCGGGCTGCTGGGAGGGGGTCCGGGGGGTTGGAATGGGGGGNNGGTGTGGGGCGCCTGGGGGGTGGGGTCGAGCAAACCCCCCACCCCCACCACCCGCAATGCCGAGCAAGCTCCACGCAATGCAGGCAGGGCGGCAGAGGGGTGATGGGGGGGAGTCCAGCTGGGTGGGTGCTGCGGGGCACCCCACTGGGCACATCCCGCTCCTGCACAAGCTGCACCCCACCACCACAGATGGGTGCTGTGCCCTGTGTCACCGGCCAGCACAGGGTGATGCCCCTGCCCCCCCTCCCAGCTGCAAAGCATTCAGCAAAGAGCAGGACTGGGGCTGGGAGGGGGCTGGCATGGGGGGGAGAGCATGTTATAGGCCAGGTTGGAGCTTAAATAAAACACTTAAATAAAGCAATAATTGCCATCAGTGACTTGCCAGCTGGCTGCTGCAAGACAAGCAACTGGCAGCAGGGGGGTTATGGGGCAGGCACAGCCGCCATGGTCTTTGGGGCTGAAGCTGGGGACCCCCTGGGACCCTGGCTGTCCCATGGCGGGGGGGGGCACAGCCCCTCGCCCCCTACCCCAGACTCCTGACTGCAGAGATGGCCTCAGATGGGCAACGCAGCTCTGGGCTGGGCTGGTCATGAGGGTGGATGAAGAGCGTGGTAATGCCTGTGCCCGGCACCAGGCTGGACCCACAGCATCATCGCGGTGCCAGGGCTCTGCCGAGGTGGGGACAGGCTTGTCCTGCGGCACCATGCCCCAGCGTGGAGCAGAACCCCACGGCAGCAGCCCCATCCTACGTGGGTGTGCATGCATGCATGTCTGTGCACGTGTGTGTCCGTGCACGTGTGTGTCCTCGCCCCACATTCACGGGGCAGCAGGAGCCAGNATAGACCCCAAAGGAACCAGCCCTGATTTCAAGGTTTCGCTCAGCTCCGCTTACTTCCATTTCCTTCTGGAAGCTGGAATTGCACAATTATCCTAAGCCTCAAATGAATTAAAAAAATAATAACAAATAAACAAACAAAAAAAAAGAAATGAAGAACCGCGAGCATCCCCCCGCCTCCCCCCAACCCCCCACCTCATTATGTCTCTTTGGCAGCAATAACTTAAAATCGCATCAATGTGGGTTTAGTTGACAGCAAGTTTTTTTAGGGTGGGTTTGGGTTTTTTTTTTTTATCCTTTTCTTTAAATAGAAAAATAGTCAGGTTGGCGAGTCCTGGGGGCCACCCCCCATGGGGGCAGCCGGGACCTGCCCCGCCAACCCTCCCCCTGCTGCTCCCTGCCACAGCAGGGCAGGGGTCCCGCCAGCCCTCGGGGTCCTTTGCTGCACCGGGCCTGCTCCCCAAAGAGCAAAGGGAGGGGGGAGCTTCCCAGCCCCCTGAGCCCCCCCAGAGCCATGCTGCCTACCCCACCCACGAGGGGGCACAAGAGCCGGTGGCAGCCGCGGCATGGGGAGTGGGTGCTCGGGGCGACCTCAATCAGCATCAGCAGCTGACGGCCCCTCACTCAGGAATGCCGTAGGGCAGCTGTGGGGCGGCCAAGCTGCTGCGAGGTGCAAGCTGCTGCGAGGTGCAAGGCCAAGTGCACGGCATGGGGGAGATGGCAGGGGGGTGCAGGGAGAAACACTGCCTCAGGGAACACACAGGGGCAAGAAGCCAAGGGGGGGACTTCGCTTGGGGGGGGACACTTCGCAAATGTTAGCAAGATCAGGGCACTACCCTTTAAATGCGATAATTTATATATATATATATATGTCTATATATATATATACGTATCTATTTATACACGCACACACACACACACACACAGCCACCCGCACACGCACGCGCACGCACAGCTGTCACCCACCGCCTGGCCCCGGGCCGCACCGGCCCTGCTCTCACTCGCAGCAGCAAACGAGCTCCTTCCAATAAAATCTGCCTAAAAAAAATCCAGAGCGCAGTGTCGGAGCCCATGGCCAGACTCCGCTCCCGGCCCCGTCGTCCTCTGCCACCCTGTGCCAGTGCCAGTGCCGGGGTGACGCCCAGCCGGCGTCCCCGCTGGCTCACTCCCGGTCGCCGTCTTCACTGCTGCCTGAAATGAGTGGAGAGGCGGAGTGAGTGAGTCCCAGTGCTCCCGCAGGACAGCCAGCCCTTCCGAGGGGGTGACCGTCCCCACAGGGCACAAGGGCAGGGTGTTCCAGTCCCACACACCCCCAGCTCCCACCATGGCTTGTGCCCATGGGTGGCGGGGGGCCCCAGCCACCTGCAGAGCAGCGTGCGGGGGCACTCACCTCCTATGGAGTCCATGTCCGAGTCAGAGACATGGGTGATGGAGAACCGGGACACCGGGGCGGGCGAGACCGTGAACCGGGAGAACTGGATGGGCAGCACCTGCTTCTGCACCGGCACCAGTGCAGGCAGCGTGGGCACGGCCGGGTTGGACTCCGCCGGTGTCCCCGTCAGCGAGGACATCAGGGATGGCTTCACCGGCATGAGCGGAAAGTCGTCGTCCCACTCAAAGCCACCGCCTGCGACACGGAGCAAGGGGGCTGAACCCATGGCGGGGGTCACCCCAGCCTGCCCCGCCGTGGCCCCTGCCACCCCCCCGGCTCCTTACTCTCTTCCGAGGCATTGCCATCCAAGGAATCATCCGAGGCGCTGAGCCTGTCTGCTGGGCTGGGGGGGCTGCCATCAGCGGGGGGCTGCCCTGAAGGCTGGGTGGGCTCCGGGAAGCTCTGCTCAGCCAACTCCCGTGTGGGGCTTTCCTGCACAAGGTGAGACAGGCGGGAAGGGACCCTCACTGGAGGCACGCCTGAGGACGGCTCCTGCCACCGGTCCCCGGCATCCAAAAATGCCATGAGGCCGTGCCCAGTGCCTGGCTCTGCCCGCCCCATGGCCACCCACCTGGTCGAAGAGGTAGATGGTAACATCGTCGTAGAAGGAGACGGCCTTCTTCTTGCGCTCCAGGTCCTCGCAGAAGGCCTCAGAGAGCAAGCTGGGCATCTTGAGGAGGCTGCGCAGGTTCCTGCTGCTCTGGCTCTCAGCCACCACGATGGGCACAGCCACCGGCTCCTCCTCGCTTTCCTCGCTCTGCTCCTGGATGTTGTAGCAGCGCAGTTCCTCATCTGACTCGTCGCTGTCCTCCGTGTCCTCCTCTTCCTCCTCCTGCTCCTCGCGGTGCTCCGGGGCGGCCAGCCGCAGCTCCCGGGCGGATGGGAGCAGGGAGAGGCCCGGGGGTGACTCACCCCCCGGTAGCAGCATGCTGGGACCCCCTGGCGCATCACCCACCCCCATCCCCTCCGGGGGCAGCCCCAGTTCCCCAGGCCCCGGCATGGGGGGCACAGTCCGTTCACCTCCCTCTGCGGCTCCCCCAAGTCCAGGGACACCCTCAGGCACGCAGAGCCCTCCGACAAATGCCGGGTCCCCAGGACTTGCTGGCACCGGGGTCAAGAAGAAAGTCTTGGGTGACACAGAGCCTGGGGGACAGGTATCTCCGTCAGGGTGCAGGGAGTTGCCCAGCACTGGCCCCATGCCGGCAGGTTGCTGATCGGTGCCAAACCCCTGCACCACGGGGCTAGCGGGTGCACTCCCAGCCTCTGTCCCACTCCAGTCCCCTGCTGACACCCCCACATCCACTGCCACTGCAATGCCGGGCACTGCCGGGGGGCTGCCAGGCGCCCCAGGGGGGTGCAGTGGGTCCTCTCCTGGCACAGGAGCTCGCCCCAGGTCCTGCACGGGGGGCTGGGGACCCTCCTCCACCTCTGGGGTCTGGGACCCATTGCTGTCCTCCTCGTCCTTGGGGCCACGGTCGGCCTCAGCGTCATAGTCGGAGAAGTAAGCAGAGTCACGGTAGGGATTCTTCTCAGCAAGGCTGTGCAGTTCAGCCCCGAGGGAAGTGGAGAGCTGTGTTTCAGGGGCTGGACCCTCGCCCTCACTCCCTGGCAGCCCCGGGGGCAGCTTCCCCAGTTGGCTGTAGGCCTCTGGCTCTCGGGGCTCATGGGGCTCTTTGAGGACGAACTCAGGGGACTCGTTGTTCTCGGTGTCGTAGCCGCTGTCGAGGGCCTTGGGCTGGCTGGTGGGCGTGAAGGCAGTGGGGCTGAAGACCTCACAGGAGCTGGCTGTGGAGGGGATGTCCAGAGACTCCAGGGAGTCCGGCGTCCCCACCTGCTTCTGTAAGGACTTGAATGCTGGGGTCGCCTCCACCCGCTCCGCGTAGTCCCCAGAGAAGTCAGTGAAGATGCCGGAGGTCAGCTCTGTCGTGTCCTCGTCACTCCCCTCATCCGCGCTGGGAAAGCTGGCGCTGGAGAAGGTCTTGTCTGGAGTCCGGTCCACATCACCGGTGGCACATGCGCCGCTCTCAGCAGCAGCCTCCCCAGGCACCGGCACAGGCACCTCAGAGGCCTCTGGCGCAGGCTGGACGCCATCTACACCGGGCTCCGGGTGGGGCCCGGGGTTCGGGGTGGCGGTGCTGGCCATGGGGGCAACCTCCCCTGGCCCCGGTGCAGCCATGGCGTGGGGCAGCGGGGTGTGGGCAGGGCTGCTCCCATCCACACTCTCGTCCAGGCGGGCATCGTGCTGAGCCCCAGCTCCAGCTGGCGGGGTCGTGCCGGAGCCCCACAGCATGCCGGGGCTGCCAGCCAGCGCTGCTGCCTGCGAGCGGCCGGAGGTTGATGAGTCATGGCTGTGCCAGGCCTGGCGCCGCGGGGAGGGCGAGTGGCACGGGGAGGAGGAGCCGCCAGCTGTGCTGAGGGGCTGATCCTGCCGCGGGCGACGGAAGTCGTGGCCCAGCGGGGACCCCCCGAGCTGTGGCTGGCCGCGCGGCACCGTGCCCAGTGGCTTGGCCATTAGTCCCCGGAAGGTGATCATGCGGCGGTAGCACCAGCTGTCACCAGCCAGGGGCTCACGGGACACTGGGCTGCTGCTGCCGATGTTGTTGTTGGAGGAGCTGTTGGAGGCCCAAGGATGCCGTTGAGCCAGGGGGCTCACAGCCTGTGGGCGGGGGGCTCCAGGGGGACTATCCTCGCCCAGCTCCAGCGTCACGCAGTCTGGACGGGCCCCGCTCTGCCCCGGCAGCTGCCCGTCCGGCGGGGCTGCCTGCGGCTCCCCGTACCCCCGGGGGCTGTAGGCGCAGTTCACCGATGGTGAGACGCCCAGTGGGTCAGCAAAGATGCTGGGCTGGAAGCCGGGGACGGGCCAGTCCTGGCTGCCCGGCTGGGCAGGCTCCTCCTCCAGCAGGTACCCCTCAGCCCCGTGGCTGGGGGACGGCTCGTAGCCCCGCGGCTCCTGCCCCGGGCAGGAGTAGGGGTAGTACTCAGCACACTCCCAGGAGCCCTCACCTGCTGGCGCATGGCCCAGCAGCGGCTCCATGCTGAGGGAGACGGTGGGGCTGCTGTCAGAGTCATAGGCACTGCCACGGGCACCCTGGGCTCTCCAGCAGGATGGGGGGCGCGGGGACCCCCGCTCACCTGCGGGGCTGTAGGCGCACATGGCATAGTCCAGCTCGGCGCTGCCCTCCCCAGGCCCCTCGATGCGGATGTAGTACTCGCTGCTGAGCGAGGGGCTGTGGGCGCCCAGGATGGGCACCACACCGGGTGCCGGCAGGCCGGGGCAGCCCGGTGGCTTGCACTCATAGCAGGAGGGCGAGACCCCCAGGCTCAGGCGCCCCGCGGTCGTGGCCGGGTAGTAGAGGTCATGGTAGCGGGCAGCGCTGCTGGGGCTCAGGGACCCCAGGGGCGCCTGGAAGTGCTCAGTCTTGGTGTGCTCCCACTTGTACTCGAAATTGAGGCCATGGCTGGTCTCCATGACGGTGAGGATGTCATCCCCATCCGAGGGGAAGCCATCGGCTGAGAACTGCTCCAGCAGCGGGAAGGAGGAGAGCTCGGCACCGTGGTGGCTGGCACTGGCGCTGCCGTTGGGCTTCATGGAGTTCCAGCGCTTCTCGAACTCCTCCTCCGCCTCCGTCGCCCCTTTGGCACAGAGGTAGGAGAGCAGGAGGTGCACCTCCTCCGCCGTCGGTCGCTGCTCTGGCTGAAGCCAGCAGAACTGCATCACCTCGTACCTGCCGCAGCGAGGAGCAGGGGTCAGCTGCAGCCCCCCACCACCTGGGGACAGGGAGAGGGAGGGGGCAGGATGCGGCCACAGCCTGGCCTGGGTCCTCACCAGCGCTCCGACAGCGACAGCTTCAGCTGGGGCTTGGGCAGCTTGAGCTGCTGCTCCTTGATGGCATAGGCGAGCACTTGCCGGTCAGAGTAGTGGTCGTAGGGCTGGCTGCCCAGCTCAAACAGCTCCCAGATGGTGACACCCAGTGACCTGTGGGAAGGGCGAGATGCTGGGGACACGGAGAGACCCCTCCCCGCTACCAGCTGTCAGCCCAAAAAACAATCCACCACGATGCATCCCACTGATGCTGTCCTCGTGCCAGACACCTCCCTCTGCACCGCCCATGCCATGCTCAGCTGCAGCCCCCCATGGTGCCCCCCAGACCCTGCTCACCAGACGTTGCTGGACTTGGTCTGGTCCACGATGAGCAGGTTGCCGTGCACTTCATCGATGAGCTCGGGTGCGATCCAGCGCAGCGGCACCCACAGCTGGTCGGCCGTCACGAAGTAGTCATCCTGCCAAGTATGCAGGGTCAGTACGAGAAGAGAACGTCAAACCTACGTGTAAGGGACCGGCCACACCGCAGCAAGAGCTATCCCTGGCCCTGCCACCCCCTGCCCTCCCCAGCCACCCCATCACTGCACCCCAGCTCCCCAATCCCCTGCTCTGCTCCCTCCACCCAGGCCCCCAGCCCCCTCTGCCTGCTCTTCCCATCTCCCCATCCTGAGCCCCCTCCAGCCCCACAGCCTCCTCCCACCCCC
>VZTV01090190.1:78253-94894 GCA_013400875.1 Anhinga rufa | reverse complement strand
ACCCCCCCCACTGCTGCCCCAGCAAAACCCAGGGGCCTGCCCCAGCACCGCTGGGGAGGGGAGATGTGCATGTGGGCAGGGGTGCAGGGCTCGGTGCAGTGTACGTGTATGTGTGCGTTCCATGGGGTCCCGGCACGCAGCCCCCAGCCCCCTCCTCCCCCAAACCAGCCTTACTTTGTACTTGCAGTGCGAGAGCCCGTAGTCTCCGATCTTGACAGTCAGGTCGGCAGTGAGCAGGCAGTTCCGCAGGGCCAGGTCGCTGCCAAGCAAACCCCGGCGCTGTCACCGCCGCCGCGGGGTGCAAGGGGACACCCACTGCCCAGGGGCCAAGGGTCTGTGCTCGGGGACACCCCAGGAGGCAGCACTGTGGCCGGGGGCTGGTGGTGGGAGAGGCATGGCTGTGCAGCAGTGGGGCCAGAGGTCTCACCGCCGAACACTGGGTGTGCCAATAACCAGCCACCAAATGCACAGCAGGAATGCCTGCGCCGCTCCAGCTGCGCCTCCGTCCGTCCATCCGTCATGCGCTGAGCCAAGCAGAAAGCGGGTGTCCCCAGGCAACGTGAGCCCTGGCACGGGGGCCGGGCACCTGGGCAGCTGCTCCAGCCCTGGAGTGGTCACGCAGATGGGGCACATGCAAGACCCCTGGTGCAGCAGGGCCCACCGAGGCCTGGATGCCTGTAGGAAAGTCCCCCTCTGGCACAGCTGGGGACCCCATTTCTCCCAACCACAGCACTGGGCACCCTCATGGGGACCCACCTGCAGAGCCTGGCTCGGGTGGGGACAGTCTGGTTGCCCCCGACGGCAATGCACCACCTCCTCAACAAAATCACTGATGCTGGAGTCTCTGACTGCAACTCACTCAGCACCAGGATATTGTTGGGCAGGAGGAGCAGCGGTGGGGCAAGAACGCCGGCATCCTGGAGATCCCGCACATCCAGACCCTCCAATTCCCTCCAGCCCCCCCGGGGCACCAGGCCAGCCTACCTGTGAATATAGTTGTTCCTGTGCAGGTGCAAGACGCCGCAGGCCACCTCACATGCCATCCTCTGCAGGGTCAGTGGATCCGGGGTCATGGCCTCGGCCCCCCGGCAGCTCCGCAGGTACCCTTTCAGGTCACCCTGCAGGGCAGTGCCACTGTCACCCTACAGGGCACTCGGCTCGCCGGGGGCTCAGCTGTGCCCAGCAAGACAGAGCATTGCCATGCACGCTGCCCGCAGCCCTGCAATCCCCTCCATGGTACCGCACAGCCAGAGCTCGGGCCCCAGCCCCACGGCAGCACCTCGGGGAGCAGGACGGGATGCAGGGGGACACACGGGACTCACCAGCGGGCAGAACTCCATCACCAGCAGGTACGGGGTGACCTCGGCGCACTGGGCCAGGCACTGCAGCAGGTTGGTGTGCTGGAGGGCCCTGTGCCGGGCAGAGCAACAGGGACACATTGGCACAATGCCGGCCGGGGTGGGGGGATGGCGGCAGCCCTCAGAGAGTCATCTCCCTGCCTCCTTTGCTGCTCCGCTGGGGGCCAGCGTGGGGGCTGCTGGGAGTGCCAGGAGCGGGTACCAGCACGTCCCAGCACCCCGGGATGTACCACAAAGGGACATTTGTTCAGCTCTGCTGGGGCAGGGAGCAGCTCCATGCCCCCCTTCCTCGGCTCCGCTCTGCCCGTGACCTCACCGCAGCCTGCTGCCCCCACACTGCAGCCAGCGGCTCCCGGCACAGCCCTTGTCCTGCTGCAATGAGCACCAGGCAGGCAGGCAATGGGGCCAGGACAGAACCCTGCTGCCCGGAGAGTTCGGCCGGGCACCTCCACGGGGGCAGCCACAGCTCTGCTCAGCAGCCAAACATGGCAAGGAGGGGACCAGGAACCATCCAACTGCATCCCCACGTCTGGCTATGCCCAGTGCAGCAGCAGCACCGCGGAGTAACCCCAGATGTACCTGTAGGGCTGCGCTTCCTCCAGGAACTGCATCTGGTCCTGCACGCTGGCGCTCGCCTTCAGCTCCTTCACCACCACCTGGGTGCTGCTGATGCCCGAGTTCACCTCCCCCAGGAACACCTTGGGGTGAGGGACAGACTCATCCCCTCCGTCCTCACCGCATGCCCTGTCCTCACCCCAAACCCCGTCTTCCAAAGCCTGTGCCCCGCAGCCAGCATCCCACCGGAGTGTCCCCGGGGACCCTGCCCCTGCCGCTCACCTTGCCGAACCAGCCGTGCCCGATCTCCTTCAGGTAGAGCAGGCTCTGCCGCCCCAGGTCCGCCGACTTGAGGAGCTGCACTGTAACAGAGCACATCCAGCTGCCCGCACGCCCTCCTGCCCGCCTGCCCATCCACCCAGCCTGCCCGCATTACCCGCCGGTCCTGGCCGAGCCCCGGCACCCGCACCGTGCCACCTGGTGCCAGGCCCTGCACCGCCCCGGGGTGCTCTGGAGCAGCCCCCACAGCAGCCATCCCCAGGCACCCTGCAGCCAGAGCATCCTCCTGTCCAAGCATCCTCTCACAGCCGTGCTGGCTGGGGGATGCGGGGTACCAGTCAGTGTCCCCAAATTGGGTGGCAGTGCAAGCTGGCTCCCTGCCCCTTCTGCTCCTCAGGGACCAGGGCGAGCAAAGCCGAGCCCAGCAGGAGCTCTGGCATTTAGCCCCTTCCCAGCCCCCCGCCCAGCACGGGTCCTGCCCCTCGGGCACCCCATGCCAAGGGCGGGCAGCAATGGGGCCATTGTTGGGCTGCACCACGCCGCCTCACACCGCGCCGGCCCCGCCACACTGCTGCCATTCTCCAGGCTGGGGAGAGACGCGGAGCGGGAGGGGGGCCGCAGCTGGGTGCCCCCCACATTCCTTTCCCACTCGCAGGCTTTTTTAGCCAGGACCAGGGCTTGCAGGTGCTGTGTCGGGTCCCACCCCAGTGGGGTGCACACTGCTCCCCCGGGCTGGTGTCCTGCACCAGGCTGGGGACAGGCCACCGGGGACCCTTGCACAGAGGGACAGTACAGCACTCCCCAGGGACCTCAGCTGCCTGCCCCCTGCCCAGGAGCTGCTCCTGCCAGAGCTGGAGCTCCACTGGAGCCATCCCACTTTAGCAGGGGAGACCCACCATCCCCACCTCTCCCTGCCACCCCCTCCCCACAGCCTGGTAATGGAGGACCCCCAGCCACAGCACACAGGGGTCCTGCATGGACCTCCACTTGCCCCCACCCCAGCTTACCTGAGCGTCCCGGCTGCTTGGCCATGGGCAAGGAGACCTTGGTGAGGGGCAGGACGTAGACCTCGGGGCCATGCTGGGGGGCAGGCGAGCCCTGGGCCGAGAGCTCCGTCACGTAGTCATCCCCCTCGGCGTTCTCAAACTCCTGGGCCGGGGGGCGTGTTGAGGGGCATACACCGAGCAGAGACAACTGACCCTACAGGTTCCCCACTGCCGGCAGCCTGCCCCACACGCCCCCCTGCCTGCCACCCCAATGGGCTTACCCACACCCCATGCGTCACAGACCCCTGGGCATGGAGACCCCAAAATCACACCCTCCCTGCACACAGCCCTGCCTGCACCCCAACAGCAGACCCCCCCGCCATGGGGATGGCCCTGGGGCAGGCACCCACTCCCCAACACCCTGGCACCCCATCCCATTACCTGGCTGTGCTGCCTGGCCAGCCCCCGGCTCCTGAAAGCCGCCTGGGCGAGCAGGTAGGCAATGGTGAGCATCTCGCCCTGTCCCTGCCCAGCCCTGCCTCATGGTGCTGCAAACCCCACCGGCAGCACTGCCCCGCGGCGTGCCACGCACCGCGACCCGCCGGACACGGGCAGCGGCCAGCCCGGGCCGTGCGCCCCTATATAGCCATCGCGGGGGCACGAGGGGGCTCATTGTTCCCCTCCGGCACAGCGAGGTGCTGCAGCCGGTGTGGGATGGTTACACAACTGCCCAGCATGTGTCCCCCCCCTGCCTGACCCCCTCCCGCCGCGGGCGCCACAAGCCTCCACAAAAATCCCAGCAATTAGGGAAAAAACGTTTCTCGGCACATTCTGTGCCTGTGAGGTCAGGGTGCCTCCCACCCCCGGGGGCATGCGGGTGGGACCGCCACGGCCCTTAACCATGCCGTGGCCTGGCCCTACACAGAGCAGGGAGCTGGGATGGGTCAGGATATGGCCCACAGAGATGCTGAGCCCCATAGATCCAGGCTCTGCAGAGCCAGGAACCCATCTGGGTCAGGATATGAACCCCAGTGATGCTGAGCCCCATAGATCCAGGCTCTGCAGAGCCAGGAGCCCAGCTGGGTCAGGATACAACCTACAGTGATGCTGAGCCCCACAGCATCCAGGCTCTGTGCAGAGTGGGGATCCTGGCTGGGTCAGGATACGGCCCACAGCAGTACTAAGCCGTGGCAGCACCCTGGCAGGCATGGGGGCTGAGCTCCCCCTGAGCAACACTATCCTGAGCTGGGGCTGGTCCTGGCAGCAGTGGGGGATCCTGCACCCAGATCCACCGGGTGCCTGTGTCACTCCGCTAAGTCCCAGGGCAAGCCTGGCCTGGGGAGACCCCCGCCCACCACCCGCCCCGTGTCCCCAGCTCACCTTGAAGCCGATGTCCCCCTTCTTGCAGCACAGGCAGGCCAACATGAGGAAGATGAAGGTGAAGAGACCCGAGAAGGAAACAGCCACGACGGCCAGCGAGGAGGACCAGGAGAGCTCGCTAAGGGGGGTGCCGTCTGCAGGGACAGGAGGGGCTCGGCCTCAGGGCAGGGGGCAGGGGGGCACGGGGGAGGGACGAGGTTGTGCTGGGGGGGTGCTGCCTGAGTGGACGTCACGGGATGCAGGGTCATGTCAGGGCTTACAGGGGCTTTGGCGGGGAGCACCTGGGGGCAGCGGGGGTCCCAGCACCGCTGTGCCCCCTTTGCTGGCTCAGCTCAAGGCCAGAACAGGTGGGGAGCCCAGGAGGGACCCCAGAGCTGAGGCAGGACCCTGCCAGCGGGGAGACAGGGGCACAGTCCCCACAGATGCAGGGTGGCAATGACACCCCGTGGAGGGGGGCTGCACTGGCTGGGGGTCCCAGGTACCCCTGCCCAGCAGAGCCCTGGCCCCAGGGTTTGCCCTCCGGTGAGTACAGCAGCAGCAGCCCCGGGTGCGGCAGCATCCAGAGACAGGAGGGATGCTGCACCTGCGGGAGCCGGGAAGATGGGAAGCCAGTCCCCAGTGCCCAGGTGGAGCTGGCTTCTGCCCTGTCCCATCGGTGGAGCTCAGAGAGGAAATCCCCCAGGGGAAGGGTCTGCCAGAGACCTGCCAGCGCTGCCAGGAGCCCCCCGCCCTGTTCCCACTGACACCGACAGCTCTGCCTCTGCCCCACGCCGTCCTGCCCGCAAGCACCACTGGGCAAACCACAGCCGCAGCTCCTGTCCCCGAGCCCCACACCGGCTCTGGACCCCTGACCGCCAGGATGGGGATGCTGCTGCTCCTGGTTAGGCACCGCACCCTCCAGGCACCAGCACACCCCAGATCTGGCACCCACCGCCCTGCTCCAGCCCACGCCGTGGCTGCGTGTCCCCTCAGGGCTGCAGGGAGCACAGTGGCAGCAGTGGTGGCCACGGCCCAGCTGCCAGTCCCCTCCAGGCCCCCACCTCCGGCTGCAGCTGCCACATTACTATTCTGCCCAGACTCTGCCCGAACAACCAGTGCGATTGTGGTGGGAGGAAGCCGGAAGGCCACAGTGCTGCCAGCGGAGCCGGCTTCACCGGGGACCCGCATGCAGCCCCGCAGTGCCCAGTGCAATGCCCTCCCAGCACGACGTCAGGGCTGGGACAGGTGCCCTGCCCTAACCCACGGCCCAAACCCTCATCCAGCACCACGGTCCCTCCCCAGGCCAATGGTGCCGAGCCCGTCAGGGATGCTCATGGCACACACGTGGCTCCCATGCATGGACCACAGCGCATCATCCCATCACTGGCCCCATGTCCCCACCGCACTGCCCCTCTGCTGCCGCCTGAGCTGGGGCTCAACACCACGCTGCCAGATCCCATGTGTCCTTGAGAAAGGCACCTGAAGGGCACAGAGGGTCTGGGGGAAGGTCCTGCCACCCCTGCGGGAGCCGGCAACACACAGCTGCTCCCAGGCACTGCCCGGCACCGCACAGTGCGGGCACAGAGCACTCTGGCTGCTGGCACAGTGGTGAACAGATGCACTGGCCCCGCGTGCTTTGGCACAGCCCGGGCCATGCCAAACTCTTTGCCGGCGCTTGCAATGAGCTCAAGAGCCATCTTCTAAGGCTTGTGGATGCAAAGCCGAACCTGGGAGGAGCGGGGGGTGGCGTTCCCCCTCCTTTCAGCTGGTTTCCATGGTGAACACACTTTGTACCGCGAATGTCACCATTTTCCCTGGATAGTGGGACAGCAAGAGAGAAAATGACGCACTGAAAAGAGCCTTTTGAACGTCAACGGGGAACAGAGCGCGGCGACAGAAGCCTTTCCAATGGGGACCGTCAGCTGAGCCGCCCCTCGGCCGCAGCTCAGGAACCAGAGCATTGCAAATGAACCACTCTCCAAACCAAAAAGCCCGTGAGGTCTGGCTGGTCCTGCCTCAGTTTCCCCACCTGCACAACTAGCATCTTGGGAACCACAACCAGCCCAGGGCAGGGTGCCACACCAGGGCAGGGGCACCACCACCAGCACAACCCACCACCACCGTCCAGCTGCCTGGGCAAGCAAGCACTGCCTTTCCCTGTAACTGCAGCACAGGCATTTGGTATGGCGATGGGAAGTGTGGCATCGTTTCAGAGGCCAAATACTCCCAAAACCAGGTCGAATGCACTTGCAGCAGTGGCTGCCAGAGCACCGGAGCGCAGGGAGCACCAGGGCACAAGGAACACCAGGGCACAGGGAGCAGAGCTGGCTGTATGTGGTGTGAAGGACCCCAGGGCTCTCAGGAGAAGCCAGGGGCCCCACTGCATCCAGCACCCCATCCTGAGGCTCTGCTCTCTGCTCTCCCAGGAGGAGCAGGGTCCCCTGGCACTGCACCATGCCCTCCTCTGGCCTTGGTGCTTGGCACCAGCCCTGAGCCGCTCCCCGGCTGCTCAGACATCTGCCCGCTGCAATGGCCTCTGGGTCAAGGCTGGAGTGCTCAGAGCTGGTCCAAGCCAAGCAGGGGGTGCAGGTGGGTGCACACAGAACAGTGGCAGCGCTGCTGAGATGGGGGTGCAGCACCCCATGGCTGAGCCCTGCACGCCAGGCCGGGGTAGGTGAGGGGGGTCACCACACCAGGAGGGCCAAGACCCCTGTGCAGCCCTGCCTGGCATCATCACAAACCCCCCACCCCAGCCATGGGGGTCTCATGGGGCATTTCCAGCCACGGCTCTGCAGCGCTTCCCCCCCCCAAAGGGCCTGTGCAGCACCGGCCTTGCCACGGGTGTCAGGCTGAGAACGGCCAGTTCAGTGCATCCTCCAGCCTGACCAGCAGGAACTGCTGCATCACTTAGGCAGCCCCCAGCACCCAGGGCCAGCCCGGGCCAGTGACCTGCCCGGCAGCGGGGCCGGGATGCACCAGCAGCTGCATGCAAACCGGGCAACACCAACCCTCACCCCCGCCAGCCCTGCGGGGTGGGGACAGGCAGGGGTCTGGTGGCAGCAGCGAGGCCACAGCTCCAGCCCCAGGGGCACCTGCCCCAGCCCCAGCCCCGGCAAACGGGAACAGCACATCAACGGAGAGAGAAACCAGGGATGCCGGGTGCAGCAGGGTGCAGCAGGGCGCAGTGGGGCGCAGTGGGGAGCAGTGGGGTGCAGCAGGGTGCAGTGGGGAGCAGTGGGGTGCAGTGGGGTGTAGCAGGGTGCAGCGGGGTGCAGCAGGGCACGCGCTGCCCTCCCACCCCACGGAGCTGCCGCCGCGCACCCCGCAGCTGCCCGCGCCCCACAGCTGCGTTGCCCACCCAGCCAGGTCGCAGCCCCCAACACTGGTTCCTAACAGGGATGGGAAAAGGCTGCGGGGGACCCGGTTGTGGGGTCCCGGCCCTGCAGCGTGATGCCGCTGCCCGCTTTGCCGGCCGCTGTGCCGGCAGGAGAGCACAGCCCTTCCCTTTGCTGACTCACGTTTGCCGGGTGCCTGCGGCCGCCTCGCTGGCCATGGCACGCTGCTGCTGGGCTGCTCTGCGGGCTGGGGTGATGCTGCGGCCGCCGCTCGTCTCTCCCCGGCAGAGAACGGAGCCCAGCACGGCGAGCGGCGGCTGACGTGTGCGGAAGGGACGAGCCAGGGGCTCCCGCAGAGCCCGGCGGCAGCTCAGGGCTCCCAGCCCAGGGCGAAGCCTGCATGCGGGGCCAGCCATGGGCAGGCAGCACCCAGCTTCTGCCCACCCACCTGGGTACAGGCAGGGCTGCCCAGCACCCTCCCCAACCAGGCAGAGCACACACAATAGCGCAAGGGCAGAAAGCTGCAGGGCGCAGGGCACAGCACGTCATGACCTCCTGCTCCCACCTGGCCTCTCGCTGCAGGACCTGGTGCAAGCCACAGTCCCCTGCCTCAGTTTCCCCATCTGTAATTCACAGAGGGTTGCTGCCCCCAGGACCGCCGAAGGGCTGCACGGCGGGGTGAGGGCTTGCAGAGCCATCTGGGAGGCAACAGATGCTCCACCACCTCAGGAGCGTGGGCTGCACATCTCCCCCTGCCCCTTCGCTGCCCCACCACTGCTCCCACCCCGTCCCATGAACCTGCCAGGCCCTGCACCCCAGGGTGCAGCCCTCTGGGCTGGGGTGCAGCACCCTGCAGCAGGTGCCCAGATGGGAGAGGCTGGATTCGGTCAGGGAGCAGGGCAGGACTTGGGCAGGGTGTTGGGTCTGGATTCGGGCAGGGACTAGGGCAGGATTCGGGCAGGGAGCAGGGCTGGATCCAACACACAGGACCCATCAGCACCTCCAGCCTCAGGCTCAGCACTCCCCTGTCCCGGCAGCTCTCCCAGCACAGACACATCCCTGGTATCGTGCTAATCCCCAGGTCCATGGGCAGCTTCCAGGAAAGCAATTTTACACCCCACAGGACGAGCGCTCTGCTCACCCACACGCATCCAGGCGGCAAGAAACCATCCGCTGCCATTTAGCATGCAAACGCGAGTCTGCTCCTCGCGGTCTGCCTGCAGCTCCAGAGGGAAACTGAGGCACCAGGAAGCTGGGCAGCATGGAAGAAGCAGGATAGCCCCAGCTGCTGCACCCCTGAGCCTGGATCCCTCGGGCCACGGGAGCAACCAGGAGCAGGAAGGAGGGTCGGGGCTGGCACTACCTACCGATGCCACCCGGGAGCCCGGCACAGAGCCAGTACCCACGGCATCCTCCACCGAGATGCCACGGGAGCCATGCATCTCCTCGCAGCAGTCAGCCAAAACAGGGGTGTGAGGAAGCAGCACCCTGCACCCCCCAGCCCTGGAGACCTTCTCCCACCCCAGAAACAGCCAGAGCCATTTGGGCAATCTCTCCGGTGATTAATAGATCGGTTAATTTTAAATGCAAGGCACGCCTTGTTAATCTGTTCTCCTTATGTATCTTTTAATATGGGCTTATTTAACCAGTGCAGAAGTATTTTAAAAGGATTGATTCTTGCCTCTTAATTCTGTTTTTATCATCTTGGGATGAATTAGCAGTAAAAAAATAATTAGATGGAAAATAAAAAAAGATGATCCATAATTTTCTAACGTGATGAAATAAAAATTAGGGCTGTAATAAGTACAGGCCAAGCCGCATCATTGTTGTGCATACACCAAGCGTGTCAGCCTGATTAGAAACAAAAAATCAAGTTCCTCCATCAAAGCCTGCCCTGCTGCAGAGCCAGGTTTCCAGCCGACAACAGCCCAACCGTGATCAACTTTCTCGATTTTCTGAGAAAAAAATAATCTATAAAAAAGCATGCAAAGCAAGATTCAATTTATTATTTAGACAAAATTCTCATGCTTGGTGTTTTAAATCAGGTCTAAATTGGAGGCTGTAAAGCCTTCCACAGCGGCAGGGATGCTATGGCTGCATCACGGCAAACCCACTGTCCCAAGAGGCAGGGAGCGACCTCGACCCTTCGTGCCCGGGGGGAGCATCCACCACCCCTCCCATGCTCATGCCCCAGCCGGGACCCTGCCAGCCCCATGCCAGGAGCAGTGCCGGCGGCCAGGGCTGCCCACGAGCATGGCACCGCGGTCCCACTGCCGGCAGCGTGTGGCACCGGCCGAGACGAGGCTCTCGCCAGCCGGCAGAGCAGCGTTTACGTAACAGCGGGAGAGAGGCAGCGTGGAGCGGGGCAGCCTATTTTTATCAGAAATGCTCAGCAGCGTTATGAAACAAGAAGCTTCGGCTCCAGAACGGAGCAGTGGAGGAGCAGGGCCCTGCACAAGAGGCGGTTGAGGGGCAAGTGGGCAGGGGGATGCTCCACGGGGCAGGCAGAAACCTGGGCACGGGGTCTGGCAGCTGCAGCAGCCCCAGAGGGGCTCTGCCCCAGCCACAGGCCACCCTTCCCTGCCATCGAGGCTCAAGCTGCTCCGACGGCGAACCTGGGGGCTCCCCTCTTGCCTGCCCCACATCTCAGAGCTGTGCGGTGCCATCGCCACGAGGATCACCGAGCACCTGGCAGCAGCCACGGGCACGTCACAGCCCTGCACACCCAAACACCACCCGGGTGGGTTGGGCAAGGCATGCGGAGGGGACCCCAGGGATCACCAGCGATGGGATCCTCCATGGCTGCCGCAGCCACGGCGCCGGCAGAGCGGGAGGTAGCCGGAGCCGCCCCAAGCCACAGTGGCTGGTCCCAGCCCCAAGCAGCAGCAGCACGTGCCGAGGGCCCTGCATGGCCCTGCCAGGGCACGGCGGCCAGGCACAGCATCCGCCCCGCGCTGCTGCTGCTGGGGCCACTCACCCGGGTGGGCATCGGGAAGACCCCTGCTCCCGGGCAGCCCTCGGGGCATCCCCCACCGCAGCCCTGGAAGGCCAGCACAGCCCAGACCCCGGCTGCCCCAGCCCATGGCGCAGCAGGGAGCAGGGCTTAGCATCGAGGATGTTCAGGGCATGAACAAGGGAATGTTCAGCACCAGCCAGCCTGGCACCCCTCTGCACCATGCCTGCTCTTGGCCAGCCCTGCGGCACCCAAATCACCTGTCACCCATGTGCAGAGGGACACACAGACCAGGGAGCCCAGAAAAAAACCCTACTTTGCTGTAGCGATGGCAGCAGGGATGACCCGAGGGTGGGAGCAAGCCTCAGCTCCGCTCCTGACCGCCCGCCTGGGGTGCAGCCACCGCAGCTGCGGAGCAGGTGGGTGCTGGGAGGGGCACACAACCTCACAGGTATTTCAGAAAGACGAAGGGTGCAGAGGCCAACATGGCGGCCCAGCAGCGGGACACCCTGGCACAGCTGGGATGGGAGCCTGGGAGCGCCCATGGGAGAGCCGGTCCCTGCCCAGCCAGGCGGGCAGTGCTGCTCCATTTACTGCATTTGCATACACTGGAATTTTCCTTCGCTCCAATAATTAAAACAAACCACTTTAGCAGGGCTGCTGGCACCAGGCTGCGGAGGAGGATGCCGGCCACAGCTGGCAGAGGGGAAGGGACGGGAAGCAGGACCCCCTGACGCTCGCTGCCTTCATCCCAGGCTGGGGGACGGTGGCTCTGCAGGAAATCCTGGACCTGTTCCCCCTTCCTCTGGTGCCGAGCCCTCCCACACCCGCCAGCCCCACGTCCTCTCTGTCCCTCAGCCAGCCCCGAGCACCACCATGAGTCCTGCACCAGCTCCGGTGCAACCCGGGACGCTCTCCGTCCCTTCTGCGCCCCCGGCCATCCGGCCAGGCTGGAGCGGGTCTCAGAGCTCTGCCGATGGCAAACGATATTATGGCAGTAATTGCCCTAAGACGGCCATGCAGCACGCTCTGCTGATGCTTCCCTGGGCTGTCAGGGGGATTAATGCCCAGAGGAGATTTATTTTCCTGCCACCAGGCACGCTGAGTCAGCACGGCTCGGCTCCTCTCCGCGCCAGCCCTGTCACCCTCCAGCCCCACAGCAAGCCACATCCCCACGGGGTCACTCTGGCTCAGCCCACCCCAGTGGGGAAAGCCCTGCCGGGGACATGCCGGGGTGTTTGCTGGGGCAGGAGCAGCTGGAGAAGAGCAGAGCCCCTGAGCAGCTGCAGGACACGGACAGGATCACCATCCCTCCATCCTGGGCAGAGGGTCTCGGCACCTCTGCACGCACCGAGTTGGTGCAGCACAGGGTAGAAACAGGCTCAGCCATGGAACAAGAGTGGCCCAACAGCCCTTTTGACCCAAGTTCAGGAGCTGCCGGACCTGGTGTGGATTTTCCAGCCCAGGGAATTAGCCGGATGGTGAGGCAGCGTAACATGAACGAGACAAAACCTGGGAAGAGCAAATCACCCACTCTGCCTGCCCTGGCCGGCAGGCAGCCAGGACCGGGCAAGCCCCCAGCTAAATGCAGACCCCCCCCAGCTGGATGCAGACCCCCCGCTAAATGCAGACCCNAGCTAAATGCAGACCCCCCCAGCTAAATGCAGCCCCCCACAGCTGGATGCAGACCCCCCAGCTAAATGCAGACCCCCACAGCTAAATGCAGACCCCCACAGCTGGATGCAGACCCCCCAGCTAAATGCAGCCTCCTCGTGTCAGCAGGAAGGATGCAGCCATGCATGCAGGTGCACAGCAGAGCCCTCCCCCTGCAGCCCCGAGCCGAGCAGCACGTTGGCAGTGCCGTTTCTGCCCCGGTGCTGCCAGGGCAGCAAGGCCCGGGCCAAGGCAGGCTGTGCGGCACGGCGAGGAGGGCACCGGAGCCCTGCTCCGGCTGGCAGCACGGGGTGCCGAGGCGGGCAGAGCCCGTGGGCTGCTCTGGCACATGGCGTCCCATGGAAGCTGGGACTGCCGGGCAGGGAGCCCGTGAGTCACAGCCGCTCCCGCCCCAGGAGCACGGAGCCCTTTCAACCCCGGCATATTAATTTCTCCTAATTGGCTTTGACAGGGATCGGTATCGCCATCCAGAACGCAATCGCCCGTGTGCGCGGGGCGGGGGAGCGGGGAGGGAGCAGCACGCCGAGGGAGGGAAGGAGGGGAGCAGGGGTGAGCGAAGTGGCACCCCGGAGGAGCGGTGCTGCCGGCTGCCCGGATCCATCCCCCCGCCGAGCAGGACCCAGCTGCCCTGCTGCACTGCAGAGCTGCGCCAACGCCATTTCCCACGGCAGCCCAGCTGCCAGGCTCCGCCGGGGCAGGGGGTTCGCTGCACGCTGCTGCCCACCCCCGGCATCCCTGCAGGCACTGGGACTCAGCCCCCTGCCTGTGTTCCTGGCTCCTGCTGCCCGCCAGCCGGGACAGATGGACGGACCCCGCGCTGCTGGCACCTCCTGCGCACCATCCCCTCGCAGGATACGAGTGGCAAGATGGGATGCCGGCCACCGTGCTGCCCCGGCCGTGCAGGGCGTTACGCCTCCTCATAGCCACCACCTTCATCTCCCACCCGAGGAGTTCCCACTTCCCTGCCCCAAATCCCCCCTTTGTGCTCAGCCCCAGCAGCACCTTCCCCCGTCCTCCCCTGGCATCGCTGGCAGCCAGCGGCACGGTTGGTGCCAGGGTGGGAGCACAGGGGGTGCCTGGCCCTCATTTGGGCTGCTGGGGTCCTTCTGGGTGCTACAGCCCCTTTGCCACCACGGTACCCCAAGTCCCTTCCCATCCTCGTGCCAGGAGTGGACGGTGATGCCGGACACGGAACACCAGCACTCGCTGAGCTGTTGCCGACACGTGGCCAGGGGCAGTGGATGGCAGCGTGTGCCAGCCAGGACCAAAAACAGAGAGCTGGGGGGACCCCCTGCCCTCCCTCGGCCTCAACCCCCCGTCCCCACCCAGCACAAGCCCTGGCTGACCCCAGCGCAGGCACGCTGCCCCAGCACACAACCCCCCCAAACTGCAGGGTCCAGGAGCCAGGTCCCGCAGCTGGAGCGGGGAGCAGTGACACCTCGGGACAGGCAGAAAGGCCAGGGCAGCTGAGGGGAGTTAAAAAAGGGGAAGCAGAAATAGGTGGGGGAGAGAGGATGTTTCTCACGATTTCAAAACATGCTCCTGGGTGTGAGACAGGCAAGTGCAGGCTGGGAGCAGGGAGGGCAGCCAGAGCAGGCAGGGCAGGCAGGGCAGGCAGCGGGGTGAGGAGGGGAGCAGCCCTTTCCCCCAGCAGAGATATCCTCATGTTCTCAAGCAGCTGCCATCAGCTTCCCTGCAAGAGGATGGGGTGCCATTGACCCCAAAGCAAAGCACTGCTCACCCCAGTGACACAGAGGACGTGGCACTTCTGCCCGGTGCCTGCAAGCAGCATCCGCTTGGTTGGGCTGCCGCAGGTCACGATGCTTCCAGGGCAGGGAGTGGGCACCCAATTCCTGCAGGAAGCCCGGGGGATCTGAGCTCCAGGTTGGGGCAGGCGGCGTGGCGGTGCCTCTCGCCGGCGGGGCAGCTGGTGCAAGACAGGAACCACGAGGCCGCTGGGCTGGGACCCCTCCCTGGAGCCACCAGCGCTGGGAGTGAGCGTATCCCCCGAGCAGTACACACCAGCCTGGGCAGCCAGCACAGCCCGGCGCGGGCGCTTCTGGTGGCCAAGCCAAGCAGCCTCACCAAAAACACAAGCTGAGGCCAGAGCGTGGGCTGCTGCGGTGGTCGGCACATCCCTTCGGCACCCCCAGGTGACACCGCTGTCACCATTCCCCGCTAACAGCTCAGCCTGGTGCCGGTGGCTGCGGCTTCCCACCGTCCCTCCCCAGGGGATGCGGGGACACAGGGCTGGGAGCGTCTCTGCTCCCCTCATGGAGCTGGAGCCCCCAGGACTGTCCTGTCCCCAGCCATTGTGCCGCAGTGCCACCGAGCCCCACAAAGTGCTTCCTCCCCTTCCATGCCGGCACAAGCCAAGCACAGGGAAACTGGGCTGGCACGGGCAGCCGGCAACGCCGCGCAGGCAAGAGGTGCTGCCAAACGGACAAAATCAACAAAGCCATGAAACAGAGAATACGGTTTGTTCCCCCCTTTAATTCCTCTCCCTGCCAGTAACCGTGGGTGGCAGCCGTATGGCGGCGGCCGAGCCCTGGGCCCGGGCGCGTGGCAGCACGGCGACGGGCAGCAATGGAAACCTTCTTGCAGAAGGATTTTTAAATCAAACGTGTCCTGCAAATCCCCAGGTTGATGGGATTAGCCCATCAAATGGGGTGCCTCACAAAAACCCAGAGAAAAATCACACTGGATGCTGAGGACAGTAAACACTGCTCCGTTCCCAGCATTACCACATTTTAGATGCAAATAAAGAGGTTTCCTCCAGAGCAGAAATCAATGCTGAGCAGGCTGGGAACAAAGTCTCCGGCAACGGGGACGCGGTTTGGTGAGTCCTGGTATGGTTCTTTTTTAAATCCCTCCACAGATTCAGACCATCCGCAGCCGCCAGACCCAGGGCCGGGGAAGCGGGAGCGGCGTGCTGCGAGGGAAGGAGGGACCAGGAGCCCAGCTGGGAGGGATGCAGGAGCCCAGCACCGACAGGCAGAGCCTCCACCACCACCGCGTCCGGCACCGGCAACGCTTTGCCTCCTTCGCGGTGATGGAGGAGGCGACGGGAGAGGCACGGGAGCCGTGGCGGCACCGCTTGGCTGCCAGACTCTGACACGCGTTTTCCCCGGTTTGGTAAACAAAGGGCCGGTGCTGAGCGCGCTGCCAGCCCTGCAGGACGTCCCCACGCCTCGCCGGGGCTTCCCACCTCGGCGGCTGCTCCACGGGCAGCGGGTCCCACGCACGAAGGGTTCCCGATGCCCTGCGTGGGTACGATCCTTGCACCGGGAGGGAGGCCAGGCGAGAGGTGGCTGCCGGTGTTCAGCAGCTGAGGAGCGAAAGGCAGAGGAGAGGGGGAGGCTGCTGCTGCAGCAGCCCCAAAACATGCACAGAAAAGCCAGCCCCTGCTCTGCTCCCGCGTCTGCAGCATCTTCCTGCAGCTGCGACACGGCCGAGGCCATAACACGGCACCTTACGTAACAGCCTGCACCCCAAAACGCCCGCTCCCTGTCCCCCGGCACCTCGCTGAGCCCCGCCGGCTCTCCCAGCCCAAGGGGCCACCACCAGCCCCGCAGCCGGCGGGCGGGCAGGCGTCCCAGGCAGCTGGGGGCTCAGCCCTGCCACCGCCTTCCTCCCTCTCACCATCACCATTATTCCTGTTGTTATTATCCTATTTCGATGCGAGAGATGCCTTCAGAGTCCGCGCAGCCCCCGGGATTCCTCCGCCCGGGGAACACAATGCCGCCCGGCTGCGGCAGCCGTCCCCCCGAGGGGTCCCATCGCGGCCCAACGCGGCTGTCGGAGCCCCGAGCGTGACATTTCACGGCGATGGGGACGAGGGCACGCTTCCTTCACGGTGTACCGGCACGGTGTACCGGCACGGTGTACCGGCACGGCACGGTGTACCGGCACGGTGGCGCGGGGCTGAACCGGAGCCGAGCGCGGGGAGGGGGGACCCGGGAGGGACCCCCCGAGGGTACCGGGGATGGGATGGCGGGGGAAAGCGGGGTCACGGCGGGGCCGGAGCCGGCGGGGGAGATGCGGGTACCGAGCGGCCCCGGTGCTGCGGCACTCACCGGGGTCGAAGTGGGAGCTGAAGGCGAGGCTGGGGCTGAGGAAAGCGGCCGACATGGCAGCGGCGG
>VZTV01090190.1:56800-78014 GCA_013400875.1 Anhinga rufa | reverse complement strand
CCCCCAAGCCGCCCCCCCTCGCCCCGCACAGCGCAGACCCACACAGCCCACGCTCTGACCTCGCACCCCGGCTCGACACCCCCCCGCGCCCCAAATCTCTGCACCTGCAGCCCCGCGTCCCAGCACGGCCGCAGCCCCCAGACCCAGCCCGGGGCAGCGAAGCCCCTCCGGCAGCACCTCGCGGGGCCGCACAGCTCGGCCTCGTGCGCTTGACGCCGCAGCCCCGACACGTGGGACTGCGCCCTCCAAACAAGGGAGCCTCTAAAAACCCAACAGTCCCGACCCCAGGGCAGGGAACAACCCGTGGCTTCGCCCTCGGGCAGCTCCCGACCAGCACCCCGGCAAAGCAGCCGGTCACTGAGCCCACCCGGCTCCTCAGAGCAGCCGGGACCCGAGCGGGACTTTGCTTCAGGGTCAGAGCCCCCGTCCAGGAGCTGCCACTGTAGGACATCGGCCCACCCCGTGCAGGGCTCGGCTCTTAGCATGGGGCTCACGCTTCCCCACAGTTGGTTTTAATATTTAAAGCCAAATTTTGCGTACATGATTAATTTTTTACAAGACTTCAAGCTTGCAAAGAACACCACGCTGCACATGTCACGTTGCCGCAAATAGATACAGGGCTGGAAAAATTACAGGCTGCTGGGAGAATAAACACGCTCCCATCAGCCGCAGCCAGCTCGAGCCTCTGTGTTTCGCTGCTCCGGAGCAGCTCCGACCCGTGCGGCCCCGAGGTCCCTCTGCGAGGGGCAGCAGGGGATGGCTGATCCCTCATCACCCGTTTCACTTTTGGTGTCCCCCAGTTGGGGCACAGGCCACTGCCCCCCACCACCCTCACCAGCCACCCCCGCGTCCCCAGCCCCTCCTGGCTGTGCAAAGGGCCGTGTCCCCGTGCCCCTGCTCAACGCAGCCTGGATGCCCCCGGAGATCCCCCATACACCTTCCCAAGCCTCGAAGCAGCCAAGCAAACCCGGCACAGCCCCGGCACCCTGGGGATGGATTTGGGCTCTCTCGGAACTGCGGTGCATTCCGCACCTGCCGGAGCAGCCGTAGTGCTATGGGGAGCAGGTGGCCATGCACTGCCGGGGCGGTTTGCACAGCCAGCCCCGCTCCTCGTGCGGCTGAGCTGGCGCCGGCTGAGTCATGGCGAGCCTGGATGCAGGTGGGGGTGGGCGGCTGCGCAGAGCCCTCGCTGGCACCCAACAGCCCGTCCCACAGCCCGCGCCGGGCACCTACCTGTCCCAGCCGCCCTCGGCACCTTGAGCACATGCAGCTGGTCCCGATGGCAGGGCAGGAGGACAAGCTCGAGACCTTCCCGCCGCTGGGCAGGGGCAGCAGTGGCTTCAGCAAGTGAGAGGGGATGAAATCGCCCGGCTGTTGTGTTCAGGGGTGGCAGGGCAGCTCCCTGCTGAGGCAGCCCCGGTGCCCAGTGTCCCTTCCCTCCTGGCATGCAAGAACCCAGCACAGCCTGTGTCTCGAGTAGGATGGGATGGGGATGAGGAAGGGGATGGGATGGGATGGGATGGGATGGGATGGGATGGGGAAGAGGACAAGGACAGGGGTGGGCTGGGGATGGGCTGTGATAAGGATGGGATAAGGATAGGGATGAGGATGAGGTCGGGGGTGGGATGGTGCATGTGCTTGCCCAGCCTGGCAGTGCTGCCCTCCTTGGGGACACCTGGGACCCCCAGATCAGCTGGGACCCCTGCACAGCAGCCCCATGCCCAGGCACCCTCCTTGCCCGGGTGACAGCCCCGGCACTCAGCCCAGCAGCTCCGTTTGACAGCCGAGAGCAGGGTTGAGCCATGTCGGGGTCCCCCAAACCCACCGCCACCCCCAGCGCTGGGCCCACTCTGCCCCCCCAGCTGCCCGCTGCCCTCCTCTTGCTGTGAAAGAGAAGATCCCAAAGAAGAACTGGGCCAAAAGCCCCAGCAAGGATCCCCCCAGGCACCACCCGGGGTGCAGCCCTGGGCTCAGGGCTGCGGCGGGGATGGTCCCAGCCCTGGCAGAGCCCCACACCCAGCAAGAGGCACAACGTGGCACCAGCCCAACCAGTGTCCCCTCCACAGCCGCGTCTCGGGCAGGCGAGCAGCACGCTCGCCCCAATTAGCAGGGGAGATTACCCCGCATGGATCCTGCCAACTTGCTCCGGCTTCCCGGCTGATTTGTCTGGGGCCACAGCTAATCCCCTCCAGGGCAGACACCAGATTGAGCCACGATCTCTGCGCGGTGGCTGCCAAAAGCACCCTGCGCTCCTGACCTCCTTCCCGGCCCAGCGGTCAGGCTCACCAGCAGCCAACGGGCTCCACTCATCCCACCTAATCCCAGGGGCAGGGAGAGGGGGTCCTTAATTGGGGATCTTTGTCAGAGCCTGCAACGGCCTCACCACCACTGACAGCCTTGCTAAGTGCCCGCCGTGCCGCCGGCAGGGACAGGGCTTGTGCCATGTGGCCGACAGCCCCAGTCACAGGGGACCCCTGGGGCGCGGGGAGGTGGGCATCCGGCGCTGGCACAGCAGCTGGGTGCAAGCAGCCATCCGGCGCAAATCTGCATCCCCGGTTATGCAACGCCGCTGATTTATTCATGCCTGAACCAGGCACTGGCCTAGAAATTAGCCTTGGCAATGCTGGGGAGGGGCAGGGCTGGGAAGATGCTGGAGGACCGAGCCCCCGGGGAGGGCTGAGCCCCAGGGGAGGCTGTGGGAGCAGGGCCGGGCACATGGGGCTCGCAGGGGTGCGGGGGTGCTCGCCTCACAGCCGGCAATGCCGGACGGGGCACGGGGCGCTGCCATCCTACACATGGTCACCAGGGCTGGGCACAGGCACAAGCCCCCCGGGACAGGCAGCGAGGGGGCTGATCCCCTCTTCTCCTCCCATGCCAGATTTCACATGATTAATCAATTTAACCACAGCAGCATCCAGCACCCAGCGAGGGCCGCGCTGGGCCAGGAGCAGGAGACTCCAGCAAAAGGCTCTGGGTGGCCCAAGCGGAGGCTGCGAAGGGGTGGAAGACGGAAGCGGCGCTCAGGAAACGGTCATTAGAAAAGCAACAACAGCGAAAACAAGCACCGTGCCCAGCCTTTCCCAGCAAAAGGGGGCTGCGTGCTCCTCCCCATCCTCGCTGCTTGCTCACATGGCTGAGAGGGGCAGCTCAGCAAGGGGGGGAGCGGAGACCGGCGGGGCCAGCAGCTCAGCCAGTCCTGCCCAGAAGGGAAAGGAGCTGGGCAGGACCCAGCCAGCTTCTGCCTCTGACACAGCCAGCAGCACCCCGAGGCTGGAGGAGCTGCTCGTGCCCCGGGACATCCATGCCAAGGGCCAAACACAGGCCAGGGTAAGGGGCAGTCATGGGCTGATGGCATCCACGGGTGCCTTTGGACCATATCCCCCCAGGAAGCTGCAGCCAAAAGCCCATGCCAGGACAAATGCCAGCACCGGGAAGTGGCCGAGCTCCTCCGCAGCTTCCTGGGGTGATGAAGGTCCCTCTGAGCCTCACCCTGCAGCTCCGTGTCACAGTGGGGTCTTCCCCCGGGGAGGAGGGAGGCCCATCTCCCACCCTGCGCTGCCCAGATGAGTGCACTGGCCGGCAGGAGGGATGGGAAACACCCTGGAACTCCAATGAGCAAACATCTGCTTGCCCCCCCCCCGCACCGAGCCCCAGCCTCCTTGGAGGGAAAAGGCTGTAGAGGAGCGGTCGCATGCTCCCTGCCGAGAGGAAACAGATGCCGCCGGCCCGGCCCAGGCATTTCCCGTCGCTGTCACGGGGTGCTGAGAGATTTGCAGGTAGCAGAGGCTGCAGGACCACATCCTGCTCCGGCCATGCCTCCCCGCATCACCCTGGACATTTAGTTTTAGGAGGGAAGCAGGGCACGGAGTGGGGAGCTGGGCACCGTCAGAGCATGACTGGGCCACTGGGCAACAGCTCCCACCTCCACCCGCCCCTCCCTGGCCAGCGGGACCAGGGGCTCCTCAGCCCGGCCCCCCTGACCTCAAAATCTCCAGCTGCTCATGAGAGGAGGCTCCCGTCCCCCCAGCTCAGCCCTGGCCCCCACGTCCCACGCATCCCGCCATGGGGAAGGTCTCAGGACACAAGAACGTGGGGTAGGGAGGGTCTGCTGCCCGCTCGCACGGTGAGGAAGAGCAGCTCCTGCCCTGGCACCAATATGCACAGAAAAAGAAGTCATGGATGCCAGTGGGGTAGAGGCCCCCCCTTCCCCCAGGGGACACAAACCAGACAGAAATGGCTGTAGAAACCAGAGCAGATTTATGGTTAGAACACAACCACTGAACACCTGAAGGCTGCCAAGTGCCACGGCACCAGGACCAGGCTGTGAAAAACAAGGGTGGAGAGGAGGGAAGGGAGAGCCCAACCCCAGCCCCACACGCTGGGGTGTCCGCTCCCCCCGAGCGTGGGTCCAGCAGGCGCCACAGAGAAGCCCCTGCACAGCAGGGTGGTCATTTGGCAGAGAGCAGCTGCTTTCGCTGTTGCTCCAAGAGGGCTTCCAGGTGGTTGGCTCTCTGCACTGCCACCTGCAACAGAGCACATGAGAGGGAGCTCGCTGCGCCCCGGGGCAGAGCCACAGCCCGAGGGGCAGGGGGGGGCCGGGGCCGGCTGACCCCTCACTCACTTCATACTGCTTCCGAAGGCTGCTCACGCTCTCCTCCTTCCTCACAACTGCCATCTTCACCCTGAGCAAACGGACACAGAGAGGCTGAGGACGCCATCCCCAGTGCCCAGCCCCAAACACCAGGCTGGCCCCGTGTCCCAGGAGGGCAATTTCAGCAGCGGGGGAGGCACAGCCCCTCTCCCTCCACCCGGCATGCTGCAGCAAGCCAAAGAGCAGCAGCTCTGGGCTCAGGGTGCCACAACATGCTAGAAGCGCCTTTATTCCCTTGGTGAGCATTATGTAGTTTGGATCGAGTCATCTATAGGAAGAAGGGGACATTAGTTTCACAAGACTTAATTAATTAACAGGACCACAGGGAAGGGATTTTAAGCTTCTTTCCATTTCTCAAGCCCGCGGTTGCTGCCTCACAGCTGGAGTCTTCCCCATGGCTCGCAGAGCGCCAGACTTTCTGCATTTCAACCATTGCCAGGCTGCAAGTAAGGGACAGAAGGGGAAAAGGGTTCCTCGTTATCTCATGCTCAAGGTATGACCTTGGCTCTCAGAGAGAGAGCAGGAATCACTCAGCAGGAACCAGGAAAGCCAGTGAGCTCCACATGCTCCTACAACAGCCTCTCCTTACAGCTGGTGCTGAGCAGCTCCGTACAGACACTGACAGGAGGGATGGCTCTGCACCACACTGGAGCTGTTAGCACAGCACTCTGCCCCACGCAGAAAGAGCTCCCACAGGAGACATGCACTTCCCCTTCCGATTCTCCTTTCACTTGCAAAATTCCTCCCCCGCAGGCAGACTCGAGGGAAGAGGAAGCCTTAGGTTGTCGAGGCCTGACACTGAGCTCAGCTCCCAGCACTGCCTTCCCACTGAGCGCAGGATGGAGCCAAGCTCCACAGCACAGCCCCACAGCACCAGAGCCCTGCTCATGAGCACGGCCCCTGCTCCCTGCGAAGCGGGTCCTTGGGGTGCTGCTGCCGACAGCCTGGGGCCCCGCTGCGTTTTGGGGATGTCACAGCTGCCCTCGACCTCCACAGCCACGTAGCAGCCGGCCGAGCCCTGGCCCAGCAGCAGGCTGCTCCCTCCCATACTCAGTGTGGAGGAAATTGGTTGCCTGACCCCTCTGGAGCGGCAAATCTGCAGAGCAAGATGCTGTGGCTGCAATCACATGTATCATGCACTACCTATGGTGGAGCCCTCCAGGAGCTGACCTTGAGCCTAGCCAGCTCACAGTGCTCCTGCCAGGGAGGAACTGCAGACGGAGCTGTGCACCACTGGCCTCTCCTGACAGCAGCCCTCACACTGCTCCAGCTGCCCACCCTGACACTCATGTCCTCCAGGCATGCGAGGGAGCAGCCCTAGGGACAGGGTGACACAGAGCAGGCTAGAAGTCACAAGGGCCAGAGGATTTGCGGTGCCTGAGCAGGCAGCCGGCGCGGGTGACTGCTGCCCATTTTGCCCTGACAGGACTGGAAGCCATGCCTGAGGAGGCAGCACTGCGGACACCCTCCTGCAACGCACCCCGGGCCAGCTCTGTGCCCACAGCCCCCGCTATAAGCCCAGCGCAGGACAGCGAAGACCAGGCAGCCTCACCTCCTGTGAACCTCTTCCAGCTCTTTGTCCTTCTCCTGCACTACCCTGTCCAGCTCCAGGCGCTGCCGGGCTCTCATCTCTGCCATCTCTGCCTTTAGCCGCTTGTTCTCCTCCTCTGTCCTCACCAGCCTGTCAGTGAACTCCTGTCGAATCACTTCTGCCAGGCTGCTCCGCTCCTGGGCCAGCTGGTCCCTCACCTGCAGCAGGGCAGAGAGGTGGCATCAAGATGCTGACAGGCACAGGGCAATGCAGGGGGACAGAGCCAGGCAGGGCACAGAGCAGGGTGAAGAGCCAGAGCCCTAAGGTCTGCTCCTCACCCACCTTCTGGATCTCCTCCACCTCCTGCTCCTTGTGCTTCAGCAGGCCCTGCAGACGAATGCTCTCCCCTTCCAGCTCTGCCAGCCGCCTCTTCAGCTCGTTGCAACGCTCCTGCAGCTTCCGCTCAGACCTCTCCAGCTCCTGGAGTTCTACCTCATACTTGTCTCGGATCCTCTTAATCCTAATGGGAGGAAAGGACAACTGAGAAGGGCAACGAAGCTGGGGAAGGGTCTGAAGAACAAGTCTGATGAGGAGCAGCTGAGGGAGCTGGGGGTGTTTAGTCTGGAGGAGGCTGAGCGGAGACCTTATTGCTCTACAACTACCTGAAAGGAGGTTGTAGCGAGGTGGGTGTTGGTCTCTTCTCCCAAGTCACTAGCAATAGGATGAAAGGAAATGGCCTCAAGCTGGATCAGGGGAGGTTTAGATTGGATATTAGGAAAAATTTCTTTCCTGAAAGAGTGGTCAGGCATTGGAAGAGGCTGCCCAGAGAGGTGGTGGAGTCACCATCCCTGGGGGTGTTCAAAAAACATGTAGACGTGGCACTTTGGGACATGGTTTAGGAGGCCTGGGGGTGTTGGTTGATGGTTGACTTGATGATCTTAGAGGTCTCTTCCGACTTTAATGATTCTATGATTCTATGACAGGCAGCCTGGCTCAGCCTGGTACTGCAGGGACTGTCACCAGCCACCTTCACACTGCAGGAGGGACCACAACAGAGCAGCAAGGGGTGGGATCTGCCCCATGGGAGATCCAGGGCTGTTTCCTCAAGTGAGAGGTAAACTTCACCCCCTACAAGCCACTCCTTCTGGCACTAACACTGCTCACACCTACAAACTAGTGTCCAGAGCTTGCTGGAGAGATGCTCAGGGCTCAGGGGAAGGGAACCAGCCTGTAAGGAGCTGCGAGGAGCTGGGACTCGCAGGCTCCCTCCTCCCTCTCCCCCCTACCTGTTCTCTGCTGCCCTCTCGCACTCCTCCTTGGCGGAGGACATGTCGGCCTCCAGGCGCTGGATCACCAGTTCGATCTCTTTGTCTCTCTCCTTCCTCACCTCCTCCCGTAGCTCCCGCTCCCGAGAGAGCAGCCAGGCTTCCTGGGGACAGAGATGGCAAATGCTGCCTCAATCCCTCACAGAGCCTGCGGGCGGCACCTTCGGAGAAGGGCATCCCTTGCTGTTACCTCCTTTTTCATGTAGTTTGCCTCCCAGGCCTGCTTCTCAATCTCCAGCCGGTCCTTCAGCACCTTCACTTCTGCCTGCAGACAAGACAACCACCCAGCTCCAGCAGCCGCAGCACCCCACACCGGCTGGGAGCACCCCCCTGGCACCAGCTCATGTCACCGCAGCCATGTGCTGGGGACTGGACGGCTCGCATGCAAGAACAGCAATCCAGGGCCCAGAGGTGAGGGGAAAACCAGACCTGATGCCGCCTCTCCTGCTCCTCCTTCTCCTTCGCGTACTCCTCCTTCAGCGCCCTGGTGACGGCTGAGCTGCTTGCCTCCAGCTGCTGCCTCAGCTCCTCCACCTCTGCTCTCTGCCTGCCCACACACAGACCGTAGCTCCCAACCTCCGCGCCGGCCCAGCCTCACCGCCCCCTCCTCAGGATGCTCCCTCCTGGCCTTTCTCGAGCACCAGCCCTCTTCCCACTGGAGCCTGACCTGGGGAAACCAGCCCCACCACTCCCAAGCTCGGGGCTGCCTCCAGCCCTCAGCCACTGCGCGGGCCCTGCTGCCAGCCCTCTCACCTGGCCGCTTGCTGGCTGAGCCGCTCCTTCTCCTCAGCCACCTCTGCATAGAGTCTGCGCCGCTGCTGCTGCAGCGCCTGCTCCTCCTGCTCCAGCTGCTGCTCACACCTGCGGGGCAGAGCAGCCTCAGGGACACGCCTGGCTTCGGGGGTTCACCCACCTCTTCACCCTGCCCCATCCCATCCCTTCTGCAGCCGACCAGGGGCTGGTCTGAGGCTGGGGGATGCCCCTGGTTCACTGGCATCTCCCACCTCAGGCTGGTGGAGAGAAAGGGGCTGCTCCCCGTGGATATTAACTGCTGCAAATATTGGGAACCCACTAGCACATGGGTCCTGGACACCACCCCCATGCCGTGAGCCCCGAAGCGCCCTCAAGCCTCCCACCATGACAACATACCGCTGCCGGGCCAGCTCCCTCTCCCGCTGGCTCTGCTCCTCCTTCTCCCGTTCCAGCAGGTCCCGCAGCTCCTCCGCCTGCCGGCCATAGCGCTGGGCAGCCCGCTCATCCGACTGCAGCAGCTCAGCCTCGTGCAGCATCTTCAGCTTCCTGATGTCCTGCCTGTGCTTGGCGATGAGCTTCTGGATCTCCGGCTCCAGCCCTGGGGCAGTGGGAAGGACAGTTACCACTCGGCCTCAGGGTTGGCCAGACCCCAACACCGGTGCCCTTGGCCTTGGCCAGCTGGCGAGGAGGCTGCAAACACATCAACTAGCAAAGAGGGGCTGGCAGGAAAGGCGGGGCAAGCATGCATGGGCTTTCTTGCCCTCTAGCATCTGCCTCTACCAAACAGAGCAGAGGCTGCCTGTGCTGAGCAGTTCTTCCCCGAGCTGCCAGCAGCTTCTGCAGACATGGCTCCTCTCCTGGACCCGCACGGACATGACCCCTGCCCCAGCCTGACTCCAGCCACCACTGAGGGAACATACCTTTCACAGTGATTTCTTTGATCTTTTTGGTTTTCTCATCAATCCACTTCTCCCGCCTGATTTTCTCAGTTGCGCTCATCAGTTCCTTCAGTTTCTTAATCTCCTGTTTGGAAGCAAAGAGGAAAGCTTTAGAGACAAGCTAGGGGAGAAAACTGTCAGCCTGGGAGCCTGGCTGTTGAGAAGAAAGTTGCAGGCAAGAGCAGATGACCTGAGCTGGGCACAGATGACCTGCACAGCCCCGGCCAGGCATGTTCTCCCAGTCCAGAGGAGCAGCCATACGCTCTCCCAGTGCCTTCTCCTCTCTCTCACGGGATGGGGCTGCTCTGGCCCCGCACCTTGAGCACGGGAGGGAAGAGCAAAACCCTTGGGAAAGCACTTGCTGGCTGAGACAAGAGAGCACCCACAGAGGGGAGAGGGGAACTGGGGCTGCTGACAGTCCTTGCGTGCAGGGCAGTCTGTCTGTCAGCAGATACAGGGTCGTGTGTGAAGATGCTTCCTTCTCCAGCCTTCCCTCTCCCTAGCATGGAAGGCTCTCCAACAGGAGGACAGACAGACAGACAGGCATACCTCCCAACACCACAGTACAGTACCACTGCAGACCAAGCTTCTGCAGCACCCCAAAACTCTTCAAAGACTTGAAGGCTGCAGAGCCCAGGCACAGCCGCTGCTCTCTCCTCCCTGTGCCTGCATTTACCTCCTCGGCCCTCCTCTCCAGCAAAAAGGCTGGAGAAACACCCAGGCCCTGCTGCCCACGGAGCTCCTCCCCAGCACTCCTGTCAGCAAAAGCCGGTCAAAGCACTCGACCATGTACTTCAGTGCTGGGGTTTCTGGTGAGAAAGGCACCGGCCAACAGAAAGTCCAGCATGGCCAGAAATGGCTCCATTTCAGCACGGGCGGATGATGACCCCATGCAGGACGTGGGACATGTCACAGCTCCGGAGGACGAGCGTGTGGCAGGACATCTGACGGCCGCTGTGCGGAGAGGAGTGGGGAATAGCAGAGGGCCACCCACACAGCCCGGGACTCGCTCTTAGGGAAAAAAAGGGCAGGAAAATCGGCACAGGAAGACAGGGACAGCCTGAAGGCAGCAGCTGAGCATGGGGCCTGGGGAGATGGGGTGAAGGGGCTCCTTCACAGGGCTGACCCTGCTGCTGAGTGGGAAATTCCCATCCCAGCCCTGCTGCCTGCAGGTGCCTGCGGAGCCAGAGCAGGTCAGGGAGTGAGAGCAGAAGGGCAAGGCACAAAAAAGAGCAAAGACCACATTTACCTCGCAAAAGGGGCCCAAAGTGCGCCAGACCTGGGGAGAAAGAAAGGAGGGGATGGAGAGAGAAGGGGAATCGCAGAGTCATGGGGGAGAGGGGAGTCTGGAGAGGCAAGACCAAACAGCCGAGTGTACGCGAGAGCCACAGGCAGGGCGATGGGGGGGCAGAGGTTCCACGGGACTGAGGGGAGGCGCAGCCGAACGGGCAGTTACACAGATGCACCAAGGGTCCGGCAGCACCGCTGGCAATTGCAGCTCCAGAACGGGGGCAGAGCCAGCCCTGCCAGGGAGCATGCTGCATGGTGCTCACCGGGAGCAGGGACAACAAAGGGGTCACAGAGCAGAGACGGGCTCCCGGGCCGTTCCCACCACTGCTGCCCGGCTGCGAGCAGGGAGCGGGAAGTAACAGAGGCACTTCCTCTGCCCCGCGCAGGCTGCAGCAGCAAAACCAGCCCTGTCCCTCCACGGGAAGGGGCCCCTCCAGGCACCAAGCTCAGCAATACTGCACTGGCTTCTTCCTCTCAGCTGGGCTCAAAACACTGGCTTAAACAGTAAAGCAAAGTGAGCCAAGCAAGCCTTCACATTATTTGCGTGAGGGCATCAGTCTGAACAGGCTCAGACTGGTGCAAATGCCTGCCCCACTCCAGAGCCCTGGGCATGAGCTCGGCTGCAAGGCCAAGGGCGAGCAGGGAGCGGGGCAGCAGAGCCAGGACAAGCCCCACACTGAGCTGTGAGCCAGCAGCGCTGCCTTTCTGCCAGTCCGGGCGCAGGGTGAGCTGAGCTGTCTCCATTTGCGGGAGAGGGAGCTCTCTGCACACTCCTGAGCGAAGCTGCCAGCCAGCTCCCACAAGCAGGCAGCACATCCCAGAGAGGGGCCCCAGGGCACGGACCCTGCTGCACAGGCTCGTCAGGAAAACAACCCTCTGTGTGTTTGGGTGCTGGTCAGTGAAACCCACGGAGGTCTGTTACTATTACTTATGTGCTTATGTACCTCATGTTCCTTTATAATCTTGTCCCCGTTCAGCTCTGAGAACACCCCCGTCCTGCAAAGGGGACTGGAAGTCACCCAGCTCAGAAGGATATGGCCAGAGGTACAAATTAATCTGTGGCATCAGGTTTGTGCCAGTGCCTGCTTTCACCTCTGCCGAAGCAAGATTCCCCCCAGTAACCCCCCAGCCAGAGGAGAGTTCTGTCCACAGCAGGATGTGTGGGAAGGGTCTTTCTGAGCAGAGCCCCTGGGAGCTGGCATTGTCTCTTGGTCAGTCCCATGCACCTGGCTTTGGGCAGCAGAAGCCAGTAGCCTCTTGGGGAGCCAGAGGAAACCTCTGCAGGAGACACAGACCTTTGTGCACAGAGAATGGCTCATGAATGACCGGGCCCCACCAAGGTGAGGGACACCATACTGCTCCGGGCAGAGGCCCAATTTGAGCAAAACCAACCAACTCTGGTAGTGGCACATCTCCTCTCCCTGCCCCACCACGTTCCCTATCCCCTCACCAGCTCATGCTGCTCCTGCATCTGGGTGATTTTCTTGCCATACTTCTGGTCCACTTGTTTCAGCTCAGCTACCACAGCCTCACACTTCTCACTCAGCACCTTCTTATCATCAATGAGCTGGGCAGAGCAAAGAAGAGGCGTTGGGCAGCCAGGCAGGGTACAGCAACCTCCTCTTCTGGCTTCAGAAGCATCAGTCTGAATTGGGATGGGAGATTACCTGGTCGATGAAGGCCAGATGCCTCTGGATAGCTGCCTCATACTGTTCCCTCTGCAGCCTGAGATGGTGGCCAAGCTCCTTCTCAGTCTGTTTGACGTGCCGGACAGTCAGTTCCCTCTGCTGAGCCTATTAGATGCAGAGGAGAAATAGCCACAAGACATTAAGAGGGAGAAACTACAACAGCATGGGTACAGGAGACAGCTACCGAACCTGGAAGGCACTGTCGGCCCAGGACAAGGAGGAGCAGAGCTAAATCAAAGTCTCCTGCCCTGCTGTCAGCAAGAACACCCAAACCCCCGTGGGACAGGGGGAAAAAAGAGTTCAGCCCAGGTCCTGATTGAGGGCTTCTGGACTAGCCAGGCACCTGCCAGGGAGGGGAGTTTGAGGAAGGTTTTCAAATCAGGGGGGACAGCAAGGAGAAATTGGAGAGAAGCCCACACAAGGCTGAGGATGACCTTGCAGATCTTTCCCACGCTAATAGCAACTGGGACTGCAGCATGCCCTGCAGCCTCCAGCCCTCTGGCTCCTCGGCCCTGGCTCCAGGAGCGCTGCAGTGCTTTGCTGGGGACACAGATGGGAAGCCCTAGTCACAGAGCTCTGATTTTGTGCTTCAAAGCCACTGCCCCAAGAAGCATCTGCTGAGGGCCCTTGGTCTTCATTTCCCAGCAAGCGAGAGCATCTGGCTCACACACCAGGGCGGTCTGCAGCAGGCTGATGGCTCGCTTCTTCTCCTCCACTTCCAGCTTCAGCCTCATGATGGAGCTCGTGACCTCCGTCGCAACAGCCGACGCCTGCTCCAAGTGAGCCAGCTCCTCTTCCGAGAGGAGGCCCTGCAACAGGGAATAAACAACAATTAAAAGGTGGTGGGGACCACCTGGAACCAGAACAAGGAGTTGGGAGACCCTTCCCACCAGGGTCTCGCATCACCTCTCCAATACAGATGGGCTCTTGCTTCAGCACTCACCTCCCGCTGCGTGGCTGAGGCAGCTGACTTGGGCCTCTCCTGTTCCGACTTCTCCATCTCATCCAGGAAATTGATGATGCTTTGGAGCTTGGCCTCCGAGAGCAGGGCCCCGTCCTCGGGGAGCCCCGGGGAGTGGTTCAGCTTCCCAAACTTCTCCAAGTTATCAGCAGTCAGGGAATTGGAGCTAGGTTCCTGCTGGGCAGACACAGCTGTGAATGAGCACCCAGGGAAAGGCACAGGAGAAGAGGTGCCAGCTCTTCTCCATCACCAGAGCCCAGTCCTCCCACTGCACCCCAGTAACCAGCCTTATCCTCTGTGATAACCCCACTCCTGCCACGGCCCTTGTGTGGTTTTGCTCCTTCTTGCAGATGCCCAAGCCCTGGCTGTACCAAACTCCCCCACTGCCTCCAAACCCCCCCACCGCCTTCTCTGGTGGTGAACCAGCTGCGTTTCTCACCCTCCACCACCCAGCAAGCACTGGGAAAAGGCAGCCCACAGGGGAACGTGCTCTCACCAGGCAGCCATCGCTCTCCGAGGATGGATGCAACCAGCCTTGGCCCTCTGCTTACCCCATCTATCCAGGCATATCTGTCCTTCTTGAAGAGCTTTGGTGGGGGCAGCAGCTCTGGCTCTTCCTCCAACAACCTGAGCGTGTCCAGCAGCTCACTGAGCGTGACCTTGGACTGAGCCCTGCTGACAGCAGTCACCACCGTCTCCAGATCCTCACCACCCGTCTCTCTAGAGCTCAAGTCCTAGGGGAGAAGACAACGCACCTTGTGGTAAAAGAGTTTGCCGGATCTCCCCAGAAGTCAGCAAAGGCTCCAAAGCTGCCCCAGCAGAACAGCTGGTGCCAAGAGCCTCACAAAGCAAAGCCAGACCCACCTGCAGCTTGTCCTCTGCCCCGAAGTCCTGAGAGGGCACGGAGCCAAGGTCTGCGAGGCTGCGCTCTTCTGGCTCTGCAGCTACTGAGTGGAAATTGGCCTCTGAAGGAACCAGCCCCTTTGAAGCAGCTCCCTGGAGTGAGAACCGCTCCTCCATCCTCCTGCTTCCCCCTCATGTCACACACTGCTCCAAAACCATCGGAGACCTGCAGAAGGGACTTACCAGCATTATTGGCTTTGGTGATGCTGCCGGCTGGACTGACGTTCCTTGCAGAAGCAGGTTTGGCAGGCTTCTTCTTTGCTACCCTTCTGCTCTCCTTCACCAGCGCAAGCTCTTCTTCTGCCAAGTGCTTTGCGTCCAAAGCCTTTTGAGCCCTTTTCTGGTGCAGTTCCTGTAGGGACAGACAAGCCATCAGCATCCTGCCCAGCACAGGGTGTGTTCTGACACATCCCTGCACTGCTTCAAGTGCTAGCAAGGTTCTGGAAGACAGCAACAACCCACACACTTGCTGTTGAAGAGTTAACAAGGACTGCTCTAGAGAAAGGGAAAGCACAGGAACAACAGCTCTACCCTTCATTGCTCTGAGTAGAGGGGAGGTGGTAGCCAGGGTCTTGCCAGCTCCACACATGAACAAGGGCTGTTCACATGCCCAGGCGCAGCATCCTTTGCTGGTCTGTAAAGGGCCTTAGAATCCCGAGGGCCGAGCACCGCACAGTGCAGCGACGCCGCAGTGCCCAGGGGGCTGCCTTAGCCAAGTTTTGGGAAGTCATAAGCGCGCGTTTGCAAGGCATTTTGCTGTCATATGGCTGCTCACTGCTGTGTCTCTCCTGACCCCACGTCCCATCAAAATATTATTCCATTTAGGGCAAAGAGAAATTGTTTTTTTTTTAAAAATCTTCAGCTGTACTGCAAGCCAACATGCAACTCCCCATAGTCTGTGCCAGCCCCTCATCTGTGCCCCAGGAGCACCAGCCCTTTCCTGCCACAAAGCAGGCTGCAAGAACAGGGTGAAGACGGCGAGGTGTTTCCCACCAGCAGGCACAGAATGGTGCTCAGCCCGCCCTGGAGGGACCCCGCTCCCAAGGAGGGTCCCCTTCCCGGGGCACTCCCATCTTTGGCCACTCCGAGGAGCTGCGGTTACAGTCTCCCTGTTTCAACGTAGTCACCCTTTCCCCAAGAACTAGATCGAAACCAGCACTGTCTTCACAAGCTCCAAATGAGCTGCCAAGGCTTGGCAGGAGCACAATGGGAAACCGCTCTACGGCACCTCCATCTCCGTAGGGAGCACTCCATTTCCAAGGCTGGCTCTAATCCTACTTTGTGCAAAGCCCCAAGAGAGGCAGAAGAGAGGCCCTGTTGCTGCCTCACAAGAAGATGCCAACAAACTGCTCTCATGCAGGCCTTGCCTTGTCCCTACCTGGATGGCAGCACGTCGGGCCAGGCGTGCCTTCTCCTCTCGGATCTTCCGGCGTTCCTCATCCTTCCTCTCATGCAAATCCAGGATATTCCCTTCCTCCATCCGCTGCTGCCTTTCCTTCCAGAGAGGAGGGTCAAAAACATTACTGAGAGCTCTCCAGCACCCACCACCCACAGCAGGGAAGAGGGAAAGGGCACACTGCTTCTGAGGTCACCCCATATCCAGGCTCTCCATCCCCCCAGTCCTCCCCTCCGTGCAAGTACAGAGCACTCAGAAAAGCTCCACTTTAGAGCAGCTTATTTTCTTGAGATGCTAAATGTAATTATTAGTCATCTGGGTCTGAAACCACTGAGGAGACAAGGCTTAAAAATAGACGCTCACATGCAAGAGCTATGATACTCTTCGTTATTGGGATAAATAATTAAACACAAAGAAACACAAATAGCTGCAGATGACTCGTCACTCTCTAATGAGCCAACTCGTTACTGATTTGCTACGATGAGCTGAGACAGGGTATCCCTCCTCTGGCCATGAGTGTGTCCGAGACAATAAGAATTCAGCAGGATTTGCGCTGCTACTGCCAAGCATCTGCTTGCTCGCAGCTGAAGGGAGCTGGTAGACCAGAGCTGTGCAGCGCTGAGCCCAGGGGCTCCCACAGCCCAAACTCCCCCTGGATCCAAACCCGGGCTTTCCCCCTGCATCTCTGCAGGTATGGGACCTTCTTCAGCTCTCTGGACTGCAAGGGGCTGGCTAGATGGAAAGCCAAAGCCCCCTCGTCTCCGACAGCTCAGGTCTCGTTCAGAGGGTCTGGTGACTAAAGGGACTCCAATTCCCCCGCCAGCGAGGCGAGCAGGACATGGCTGTCAGAAGGATCTGTGCTACAAGGCAGCGACAGGAAGGACTGACCTCCCTTTGGGAAGCCAGGAAGCGCCCCAGAGCTGCGGCTCCCGCCCTGTGCCATTGTGAGTGGCGTCGGTACCAGCGCTGGATGGTCACGGCAGCCAGGTTCACCTGCTGGATGAACCTGCGGGGAGAGGGAGGGTCAGCATGGCCCCGGGGTCCTCCTCGGCCGCCAGCTGGGCAGCACCACCCCATCCCATTGCAGCAGGGCACAGGCTGCCTGCCCACAGCACTGGGACTCCCTTCGTACCCCAATTCAATGAGGCATTTTCCCAGGCTGACATTTGGGGTGGAAGGAACTTTTGCCTTTGACAAGGACAATTCAAAGCGCAGAGCCAAGTCACAGGGAGGGTAAATCAGCTGCTGTGGGTGCACTAAGAGCACTAAGGGTGCACTTCACGAATCTGGAGCCCCACAGGACAGGAACAAACCAGTACCAGCTCCCCCAGAGCTCACCCCCCTGCCTGGCATCGTCCTCCTGCCTCTTCCCACCAGCCATCACACACCAGCTCTGCCTCACCTCTCTGCCTCCTCCTCGGTCACCTCCTTCCTCCGGGGCAGGCTGCTGTTGTTGTTGTGGGTCGCGATGTTGTTGCTGGAGAAATTCTTCTGAGACTTCACAAAGCTGCTGCTTTCACCGTCCTCGTTTGAGGTCGCTTTGACAATGTTGCTAAGGGAGAAGATGAAGCTACTTGCCACTATCCTGACCCATCCCATGCCCCATCAGTACACAAACACAGGGTCAGCACAGCCTCCATGCCAGGACCTCACCACACTTACTTGAGAGAGCTGGGTGCCTGGTTGGAGCTTTTGGGTGCAGGGCCCTTGTCAGTGGTGGAGTAGTTGTTGTGCACCATGGTAGTGACACAGTTGCCCATCGCACCCTTGTTGCTCCTTTTGTGGAGAGAAGACGAGGCATTAGGACTTGCTGGATCTGAAGGTGGACAGCTCCCTGCATGGCAACCCTCAGCCCAACCGTGACTGGAGCGTTCCCTGAGGTGAGGAGCAGGTGAGGCCGTACAAGTGACCTGCCCGCTCTCTAGAGTTTGCTCCCTGGTAGCTGTTACCTGACGCCCAGACAGACACAGCCCAAGCAGACCTAACAGCCTGCTGTTCAGGCTATTCTACATGCAGCCTTGGCTTGAGTCTCTCCTGGCCCTGAAGGGTTCAAGTCTTACTCGTTCCCTTTCTTAGAGCAAGAGCAGTCTCTCCCACACATCAGTCGAGCTCCTGCACGGCTTCCAAACACATCCTGGCCAGCCAGCCTGGCACATCACCATCAGTCTGCCCTGCACGTGACCCCCATCCCCTGGCAGAGGCAGAGCACTGGCACCCCCTCCTCTGCCTGGGTGTTTTTCTCAGTGTAGTTCCTCCCAACACCAGGCCTACAGGCTCCGGTTCAGCGCTGCCCCTCCTACCTGTTGTTGGCAGTGAAGTTGGCTGCCAGGAGCACGGTGGCTTCCTTCCTCCTCATGCCCGCTGGTGGCTCAACGCTGCGGGAGCCGGAGGGGCCCGGAAGCGCTCGCGGCTGATCGTCCTGCCAAGGATTCAGCAGGTATAAGCGCAGGCAAGCACCAAACCCACGTCCTCAAACACCACCCTCTTCCTTTACAAGCCAGTTTCTCCCACACACAAGAAACCTCCGTTCCACAGCACAGCAGCCTGGAGGCTTTGCCTGTGCCTCTGCCTGCCTCCACCAGAAGCCAGGAGCACGGAGGTGATGGGCCAAAAGCCCTGGGCCAGCAGCAAGGCCAACGCAGGCCAGAGGACTGGCTGAGCACGTTGGCCATCCAAACTGTGCCAGCTTTGACTGCAGGCTGAGGAAGGATAAGCCTTGCCCTCACAGATTAGCTGTTCCACCCCATCCTTGGGTCTAGGGAAACCCTCCCACTCCTCCACCAAACCCAGCCAACTCCTCGAGCAAGCAGAGCTGACTTAGCCCACCCGCCCCAGGACATCCCTGTCCTCACCAAGATGTTCCACGTGGTTTTCTTTTCCGGGGAGGTTTTTCTCGGACTCGCCGGTTTCTTTCTTCCCCCAGAACCGCTCTCAAAGAAGGTCAGGAAGTCTCCCGTCTGCTCTGAGCTTTAGCCCGAACCCAGGGAAGGCAGAAAGGAGGAGAGAACACATGCTCTGGAGTTAATATTGCATGCAGACAAATGGCAACAAGACAGCGATAGCAGGGTTCTCATCCCTGCACAGCATAGAGCCGAGGCACACCTACCACCTTGCCATCGGGACACGGAGGAGAAAAGGGATGGAGAATCATTACACAGTCATGAAATCTATGAATGATTTGTTTTATACAGAGCTTTAGATTTCAGCATGACGTGCAGAGAGAGAATATATTAAAGGGAAGGGCACAGGGCAACAAGAGAACAGAAAAATCACGATTCAGAGACAGCCCTGGGAGGTCACCGGAGACAGAAGAACTTTTCATCTGCTAACACAGTGTAGCTGCAGTCTGGAGGGTCCATGAGGGGCTGTTGTAATTGAACAGTCCTGTCCCTTGGAATTAAATTGAGTGTCTTTTGTGATAGAGGCTTCTCAGTCACAGAAATACACTCTTTCCCCAAATCCTAGTCAAGTGACCTCCCCTTCAAAAAGAAACCAAACAAAAAACTGGACCTTGGCTTTCCAAGGCCAGGCTGTAACCCCCGATGTGTATGACAGAGCTTAATGTACATTTTTGCAAGGCCCTGGTTCCCTCACAGGACAAGGGAGGTCAGAGGGGTGGGTGGAGTTTCATGCAGTCCCATCCAAGGGACAGATGGACAAATGCTGGTGACTAGAGCTGTACCTGCGCATGCTGTCCACCCGTTGGTTAACCTGGGTGGTGCTGTTGGACCTCCGGAGGTTGTTCATTGCCCGGGATCCCGCATCTTCCTGTGGAGGAGAGCACTAAATTCAGCAGCGATATTAAGAAGCACGGGCACACGGAGCTGGGATGCCTGGCCTAGGCAGGCTCCCCTTGTGAGTCAGGCATCCTAAAATAGTGCTGCTGGCAGTGCTACCTTTCCACCCCCTTCAACACAGTGCCGACACAATGTCTCTGGGGCTCCTGTGCTGCTGCTGAGCCAGCAGGAACGTGTTCATTTGCGTGAGCTCCCCAGCCCAGAAGAGCTGTGCTCGTTACCTGCCCTGGGAACGAGTGTGAAGGAAGACTGCCAAGGAGGCGGCAGGGATTACTCAGCAAAGAACACAGAGACTCTCCACTATGGGATCGTAACAGAGCCCAGTAAGTACCTGGGGCTTGTTCACTCTGCTGAAAAAACACTCTTAGAAATCCCCCCAAATCAGTGAGACAACCGAGGCTACAGCTCTGCTGGCCCCAGCAGGAACAGAGGGTGCTCAGAAAGGCACAGGCTGGGCCTGAAAGCACCACAGCATCTGGCAGAAGATACCTGGAACTGGGGAGTTTCCAGAAGGAAAATCGGCCTAGGGAGGTGAAGGGCAAGGAAGGGAAAAGGGTGAAGCCTGAGACTTTCTGCTTGCCCTTCTATGCACATTAAAGGGTCGAGAAGAGACCCAACGAGCAGCTGATCACTGAGAACAATCAGATTTGGAGAGAGCGTCCGGCACTGCAGCACCCAGAGCTGCAGCTCCAACTAGCACCTGGACCAGCCCAATTCTCCCCTCTTGAAGGTGGTGCGGCTGCTCTCCATAACCACGCAGCCGTGCCACGCTGCCATATGCAGCATCCTGGGGGGACCAGGGCCCTCCCCAGTGCCACCTCCTGCACCAGGCTGCGCTTCAAAGCTCAGCCTGCAGGATCAGTGCAACCCAGCGTTAGACAGCCAGCAGAGCGAGCGTGCGTCCAGGCATCCCTTAGCACACGTGCCTCCCTGCCCCGAGCAGCAGGAGGGATGCAGGGATGAAGGACTTCTCCCATCCAGGACTCACCAGAGCATTCCTCTTCGGTTTGCCATCAGTGGTGACCGAAACAGAGCGCACCATGTGCTTGGCGGGAGAGGCGCTGCTGGGGCGCCGCAAGACAGGCGCGGGGAGGCCCGTCAGGCTCAGATCCACACTGCCAGAACCGGCACCCTGGAAGGAGGAGCTGCTGCGGGTGCTCTTCATGCTTGAGCAGAGAGAAAGGGCCCTGGAAGCACAGCACAGACGGAGAAATGAAGGCACAGGGAGCACATCCAGCCTCGTGCAGCAAGCAGACCACACACTCTGCTCCCAGCTGACTCCTGCCAGCACGCAGAGCCATAACCATTTTCCAACAGGACAAAACACCTTTCTCTGTATTTCCATGTGCCAAATGACCCTGAACACAAGGTCCGGAGAAGCACGAGGTGAACTCCTCACACCAGCAGCCGTCTCCTCGCTGCTTTGACCTGACACCCCATCTGTCTGTCCCACGTCCTGCTGCCCCCTTTACAGGGACTCACGGCCAGCAGATGACCAACACAGAGGAGGAAAGCCCTGCTCCCTGCGCCGGGCTCCTTCGCTCCATGCAGACTGCGGCTGCGAGAGGACGAGCCCGGAGCGGCCCCTTCCTGCACCGGGCAGGGACACTGAACAAGCAACCGGGCAGCTCCTGAGGGATCCGTCCCCTTCCAAAGGCCCCCAGTTTTGTTGCCAAGAAGCTCCCTTCTTGCCCCCTCCCCAGGCTGGTTTCACCCCCCCTCGCTTTGGGGCTCCACCAGAGCCCTTGGCGATGCCTCGGGCTCCAACAGCGCTTGTAAACAAAAGCCTCTCGATGGAAAGCGCTGGGTTTACGTCAGGAAAACAGCGTTACAGGCCCAGAATACGGGCCCAGGCCCCTCCAGCCCCCATCCCCAAGCATCCCCTCACGCAGGAGAGGCCTGAGGCACGGTGAGGGGCGCCGGGGCCTGCTGAGGGGGCGGCGCCGGGGGCGGGGCCGGGCCCGGGGCCGGGGCCAGGGCT
>VZTV01090190.1:11651-50791 GCA_013400875.1 Anhinga rufa | reverse complement strand
GGGGGGGGCGGCCCCGGGGCCTCCGCCCGGCCTCACCCGCGGCTCTTTGCAGGCGAAGGCGACGCCGAAGTGACCGCGGGCCCCGCGCGCCGGCCTGGAGACCCTTCGGGAAATAAAAACTCTCAAACCGGACCCGGTTTGTCCTTAAATTGCCGAATAAGGAGCGAGGCGGGAGCGGCGGCCGCTGCCCGGCCCTCGCCGCGCTGCCCCGGCCCCTTGAGCCGCCGCGCTCGGCGCTCCACGGAGCCCTCTCCTGCTCCCCCGGCCCTCGGCCCCGTGTCCCGGCCCCCTGCGAGCTCCAGCTGCGCTCAACAGCAAGATCTCCTGCAAAGCAGGAGGAGGAACCGCAGCCCGGGACGAGACGCAGGCTTCGGGGAGGCAGCCCCGCATCCCTGGCGCCAGCTTCGGAACGCTCCTGCTCCGGCCGCAGCTCTGCTGCAGCGGCTCCGTCAGTGAGGCGTTCTCCTCCTTTTCCAGGCCCTCCGCGTGCGAGGGTGGCAGCCTCCCCTCCTCTTCCCCAGCGGCAGGGAGGAGCGCATCTCAGAGAAAGCGCAAAAAGCTTATTTCCCTTCGGCAAAGCGTAGCTCCCTCAGGTACAGAGCGAGGCGGACGCCGCTGCCCCCCCGGGGTGCCACAGGCCGCTGACTGGGTAAGGCTTATTGATGAAAAAAAAAGAGAATGGAGATCAAAATGCTTCAGCTTATTTTATTGACCGGCTCAGCCTCCCCTCCGGCCTCTCCTGCCAAGCGCTCCACCCCAGCACGAGCGCTCCCTGGCAGGCAGAGGCGACGCAGCTCCTGCCAGCTTCCAGCCCGTCCTGGGGGTGCCCATGGACCGCGCCGTTCCCGGCTGCTGAGGAATGTCAGGGGCGTCTTTGGTCCTTTGCGTTCACACAGGCAGCTCAATGCAAACAAACACAGAGGCAGGTCTGACCCGGTGGGGCAGGAGCCTGCCCTCGCCCTGCTCTCACCGCCCACCACAGCCCAGGCCAGGCCCTGGCAGGCAGCAAAGCGCAACACGGGGCAGATCCAGCTCCTGCTCCAGCTCCATCTCGCATTAGAAAGGCTGGTTGGGGCCGCGGGGGGCAAAGCTTGGACCTGTCTCCCTGCTGCAGACTTAGAGACCTAGTGCTCCGGAGCCCGCTGCCGTCCCTGCCCCGACAGACACCTACAGAGGACGGCTGCGGAGCGGCTCCGGGGCTCCTGGCTGCGGCGCTTGTGCTTTAAGACAGCGTAATGGAGAAGCTCACTGGTACTATGGGGGGAGTCCTGAGGGTTAAGGCCATGACAGTCACAGGGAAGTAGCGCGGGTGGTCCTCCTGAAGAAGTACGCCCAAGTCCGTGGCTGTTGCCCTGTGGCTCTGTGTCATTTTAATGAGAAATTAGGACAACACCCTTCAAGCAACAGGCACACGTCCCAAGCGGGCGGCAGGGGAGTTCCCGAGTGACCAGAACCAGTGTGACAGTCCCATGTATCCGATAACGACCTGGCTCTGCAAGGTCCCGTCGGACGCACCAAAGACACTTTGAGATACAGATATAAAAACCACCACAGTGATGAGGTCTGTAGACTCCAGGCTGGGGAATTTCAGCCATTCTAACGAGAGCTTTGGGATTTGATTTCTTACATTCGCAAGTCAAGATGTAAAAACAAAACAAAAAAAAAAAACCCCAAAGGGATGAATCACTGTCTGGGAGCCTGAAATGAACCAGGGCTCTCATAGAAGCTCTTCCCTTCCTCGCTCATAAAATACACTTCCAGGGGCGGAGTACTGACATCTATGGATGTAAAACGCAGCGCAGAGGGGGGCTGGGAAGAGCACACAAAACAAACATGCTCCACCGCGTTACAGAGAGAAGAGGTAGGTATGCTTGAGCCAAGCCCCTGAGTCCGTCCTTTTAAGCCACGTCTTTTGTTACCAAATTAGTCACCTCTTGCAGAAAAAATCAAGCTGCTTTGGGGGAGGGGGCGGTCTGCAGCCCCCGGGGTTGAGCTTCGTAATGCACTTTGGACAGTTGAAGTCAAGCTTGAAAGCACAGATGAGAGTTGAGCATCCGGGAAGGGTGACAAGAGCAAAGCTCCGTGTTATTGCTAGTGTCTGGCCAACCAATTAAATCCCTGGGAATAGAGGCAGCACAACAGCAGCAGTTGTGCCCGTTTAAGGCAGCGTTTCTACTAAACTAGGTTCCTAAACCACAACTATCTCCTAAACATGCAAAACTAACAGCTCCCATTTCAAGAGAAACACCAAAGCAATTGGCTAAGCTGGTTCTCAACTCACGACTCGATGCTTCTCCAGAATAAAGCCTTTCCCGAGACATGCGATCCCTGGTTCCCCTCCTCCCGCAGCCCCAGACCTCTGCCCCGAAGCCCCGCACAGCCTGGGCGAAGGAACCTGAGGCAGGTGCCAGAGAAGCCTTTCCAAGGAGGCAGGGGAACCTCACAATGACCACCTTGGTTCTGAAAGGGGAGTCGAGAGCTGGATGGAGAAGGCAATTCGATATGAACGAGATGCTGAAAAAGGTCCTTGAAAGCTGGGCTGGCAGGGGACTGAGGTAGATGGCAACCTCTGAAAGCCAGAGGACAGCAGGAGCTTTTCTTTCACGGTTGCCATCTCCTCAGCCACCTGCAAGCACAGACAGGGACGTGCTACCGTTGCAGAGACTTGAGAAGCCCACAGTTCCCTGGACAGTGCTCACAGGTCCAAGGAGATCCCATGGGTCCAAGCACTGCGTCCAGCAAAGTGCTGCTGGCTTCGACCAAGCGCTGCCTGAGAAAGTGGCCAAAAAAACAGCTGGTTAACTTGAACCTTCCCTACGGAGCTCCTCGGCCTTGTGCCTGTGGCCAACACCCGCAGCCACCCACCGAGCACGACCACCCTGCTCACACGCTCCCGTCCGCCTGCGTCATCTGCTTGATCTGCCGGCTGCGGACCACCTGCTGAGCCCTCTCCGCAACTTGGTTTAATCGTGTCTCCAGAGCGCTCCGGAGGTCGTTTACTTTCACATCTGGAAGGGGGTTCAGGCCAATGAAGACCCCCGCTCCCTGTGCAGCCTCCTCCTCCTCCTCCTCCTCTGGAGGCAGCAGGTCCCGTCTCCTCCGGCGGAGGTCCAGGTCTGCCTGCAGTTTCAGGTCCCGGTTTGGTTTGACATCGTGGTCCGGCTTCTGGTCCCCCTGGGCAGCTGCTCCTCTGTCAGGCTTTTGGGCAGGAGCATTCTCAGGGCCTGGTTTCTTCTCAACATCGTTTGAGAGATCCCCATCCCCAAGCCTCTGCTTGCTCCGGAGACCTCCCTGTGGGTCCTGGGCCACATCCACCACGTTCTCCCGAGGAGCTTCTTCCTTTACTTCCCCTTTGCCAGCCAGGTCCTTCTGCGCGGCCTGCTGCCGCCTGCCAGCACCCTCGCCTCCCTCGGTGCCTGCACCTCTCTGACGCTCCCGTAGGTGCTGCTCGCTCTCTGCCACGTTCCTTTTACTGGAGGAGTCCAGCACAACTGCCAGGTCTTTGGGCTCCACCTGACTCACTGCTTTGGCTTTAAGGTCTATTCCCGAGTCTCTTTCCAGACTCTTTCCTGCTACTCCCTGAACTTTGGCAGCCCCCAGCTGTTCTCTTTGGATGGAAGTTGTAGCTACTTCCACAGCTTTCAGGGAATTTTTCTTCTCGTGGACGTCTCTTCCAGCTTTGGCTTCACGATCTCCTCCTAAATCCTCCGCCAAAGGCCTCTTTTCTAGGTGGTTTCTGGCTGCTGGAATGTGTTGGGCATCCCCGTGAAGGGGATCCCAGTCCTCCGCGGGATTTTTAACAGCTCTGTCATTCTCCTGTGGCGGCACCTTCCGCTCCTTTGGGAAAACCCCAGGAAGCTCACGCCTATGCCCAGCCTCTTCCAGCTTTCCTGCCGTCCCCCTGCGCTGCTCCGCAGAGTCAGCAGGCTGCCGGCCCGGGCCCTGCACAGGGTGCTCCAACATCTCTTTGCTGAGTGCCTTTGGAGCAGCTTCTTGCTTAGCTCCGAGGCCCTCGTCCTCCTTGCTCTTGGAGAGAAGCACAGCGGGCTCCTGCTGCGTTTCCACTGCAGAACAAAAACCAACATGTAAAAGCTTTTTCTTATGAGTGAGAGATTCCCTTCTCCCGCCACCCCATTCTGCCCGACAGGGGACAGGAGGAGAGATCACACCATCAATGGCCACGCAGGAAAACAAGGAGAGTCATGGGGGAGAGCGTTATCCCTGCAACCAGGGGCCGGGGATCCCCACCTCAGAGCTCAGGCTCAGACACAGGAATGGCTTTTGCAGAGTGGACTCTGCAATGTGCCAGAGGGACTCGGATCTCTCCCAGCCCGAATTTAAAGCTGCTTTGAACAGCAGTCAGCCCGTGGAGGTGTCACACTCTTTGGCGATGTCCTTACCTTGCTTTGGCTTCTCCTCTCCTCCCTCCTCCTGCCTTTGCTGGTGGATCTCCTTGTGCTGCTCTTCAATTACAGCCAGCAGTTTTGCCTGTTGGTCAAGTAGCTGCTTCTGCTGTACCTGCTGTTCTTTGATCACCTGCAGCAGCACAGCATGATCAAGCAGTTTCACCTGCCCCGCTTCTAGAAAAGGAAAAAAAAAAAGGAAAAAAAAATTCCATGACCCAAACCCTTCACTAATGATCTCTCAGTGTTGGAGGGGCTGCAGGGGCTTTCCTCAGCAGGAAGGTCCTACTCCGCAGACACTGCCTGTTCACCAGGAGGGAGGGAAGGATGCAGAACAGCTCTGCTGCTGGCGCTGACAGCGATCACAGCAGCACCGCTCCGACATACCTCCACCGGGGACGGCAGCCAAAAGCCCAGACTGGCTGCTCACTAGCACATGTGCTAAGGCAGGACTCTGGCCTCCCGAGAAGATTTGGGTGGAGGGATCAAAACCAAGCTCTTGTCATTAACTGCTCAGGGAGAAGAGCCACAAAGAGGTACAGGGGAGCAGGTCTGCTGGGGTCCCAGTGCAGGGAAGGATGAGGTAGCTGCTTGGCACAGGAGCTGGAAGAGGACGGGACCGGCACAAATCGATCGAGAGTGAGGGGCTCGGCTGCCCAAGCAAGACGAGCTGCTTTTAAAGCTGCCTGCAGTGCCTGGAGAAACCCCAGCGCTGCTGCAGAGCGGCTCTCTAGATCACCTCCTTGAGCGCACTGCAAAGACTTCATCCTAGCTAAACTGAGCCTGGAAAGGCCACAAACAGCAAATGTGCAATCTTAGGAGGAACTGGAAGAAGTCAGCTAAGGCACAGCACCAGAAGCTGCCCTCAGAGGGAAACTACCCACACGGTGGGATAAACTGATGTGAAACATTGACCCAACACATGAGGTACAGATGCTGAGCTGGGTCTTTTCAGGGGCAAGTCCTGGGTTACAGCCAGGGTGACGAGAGGCTACTGTTGTCTCTTCTTCCATCTAGCCTGGCCCACAGCAGGAAAACACCCACCAAACAATCCTGCCGAAGATTTTGGCTTTGAGCACAGTGAAAGGGCTGGGATCCCGAGTGGCAATCAAAGGTTTAACAGCTGAGTACTCTCACACACAGGTGGTCAGGCAGGTTGAAACCACAGTGGCACAGAAAGTCAGCCCCACCACCTGCCGAGCCGAGACGCCACCACCGCAATAAAGCTGAGCTCCCTGCGCCACGTAAGAGGAGGAAATCCCTGCCCACCAGCCCTTCGCAGCCACAAAGTCACACAAAGCATTTTGGGCCAAGCAGAAGTGACTCATGTTGATTCACTCACTGCAAGCGACACCTCACACACAAACTATGAGTCCCAGGTCTGCACGGAAACGTTACTGCCTTTTCTCCGCCTGGACAGACACCCAGATGTATCGTATCGAATCTGGAGGGTATGAAACTGTGTGTCGCTTGCCTCACACACCAACAAGCGGCTTTCCTCCGAAACTCTAGGTGTTTCTAGACTATTATGCCTCACAGGAAATAATGTCAAAATTAATAGCCTGTAAAATGCCATTTAAATTAGAAAGGGATGCTGTCCAGGTTAATCCTTCTCCAGCACACACTGCCTCCCCCTGTCCTGCTAATCACCCACAAGGTGATTACAGAGAAATATTTCCAGTTCACATTACAGCACTATTAGCCGAGGGCCCCTGGAACTCCCCTTCCACTCCGTTTACAGAAAGCTGGGCTGCGAGGGGGAATTCAGTTGTTTCAAGAGAGCAATTGACTTCTCAAGATCTATTTATTTTTCGCACTTTGCTCAGAATAAACAATGAAAACAGAAGTCATTTCTACTATCTCGCTCTCTGAGCCTGCCAGGTCCCAGCTCGGCATGGGAATGTTTGGGTTGAACACGCAGCAGGCAAAGGTTTAATGCCAAATCAAAGCGTTTCTCACTGAGAGCTCTGCAAACACGTGTAACTCCTGTATTTGTGCAGCACACCTCTTCCACACAAACAAAAGGCGACGCTATCACTCGGCTCCTCCTTTGATCATGGGGAAAGCAGGCCTCAGCCGGTGCTTTGGCTGGATTTTAACAGGCACTCTTCATAAAAAACATCTTAATTATAAAATGAAAGTACTTGAATTCACAGGGCCTAGGGCAGCTACACCCAGAGCACTCAACAACGGTCCCGTTGAGGCAGCTGTTTGCAGAGAGCATCCACAGAGCTACGCGCCCGCCGCCTTGCTCCTGCAATGCCTCTTCACCCTTTCCACCCTCTCCCAGCCTCCAGGTATGAAGCTCAGCTCTTGGCAGAGGAGCAGGATGAGCCCAGAGCACCTTTTGATGACATCCTCATGGGGGAGCATCCCCAGCAAGTCCCACACAACCTGAGATGGGAAACCCCACGGAAACTCATGGCCCTTCAGCCTCCTTGAAATATGAAGAGGCCTTATAGTCCCTATCTGCCACTAGCTTTTTATGGTCAGTTTTTAAAGTCCCATTGCAATGCAGAATGGAAAGAAAATAATTAGAAAACCAAGACGTAACCACCAAACAAAGAGGAGGGCCATATGCAGGAGCAGAGCCTGCCCACTGCCATCACTCAGCGGACCAGATGCCCATCACCTCAGACCAGAGCACCAAGGGGTGGCACGAAGGCAAAGAGCCACAGGATGCACAGGCTGCGAGTCTGAGCTCAGGCTCTCACAAGGCAGAAGTCGAAGGCAGTGAGCTCAGCCTGAGGAAGGGATCACCACACAGTACCAGCACCGAGGCTCCGTGGAAGGAGCAAACGGGGCTTCGCCACCACTCCCCAGCACAGCCACATGCCCAGGTCTCCCCATGCACTAAAGCCTGCATCTGCCCCACGCTGCGAGGGCAATGCCCACCCATCTCCCCACCCTGCTGCTGGGTCTCCCTGTTTTGCCCAAGACAAACGGTTTCACTCCAGTTGTGCTCTTGCCAGGGCAGCGCCGCCTGCACTTGAGCAGCCAAAGCTGGGGAGCAGCCGGGCCCGGGTGCCAGCGTGACTCACGTCCTCGAGCAGCCCTGCCAGGGGCTGTGAAACGGCCAGCCTGCGCCGCAGGCGTGAGCCCGCTGGAGACAGGCACTAATTGCTGCCGTTGCGGAGGTGACTATGGCCTAAAGCTATGCACTGGCAAGAGCCAAGAACAGCGTTGGCTGGCACCGTCCTCCTGCAGAGAGAAATCCTGTGCTCTCAGCCCCGGCTCCTGGGAAGAGCTCAGCACCTTCCCCTCCCCGCACACTCCAGGAATGCACGCTCACCCCCCAGCTTACTCTCCGCATTCTCCTCTTGCTTCTCCTCAGTGTTTCGGGTCTCCCTTGGCTCCAGCTGATCTGCTCTGTCTGGGAGGGGCAGCTCCTGCTTTTCACCTGCAGATGTACAAGTCGACAGACCTTTGCAATCAATAAGGGCGCTCCAGCAGCAGATGTTCTCTAAAATGACTCCACATCGTGTTGTCCCTCCCTGCCTAAGCCGGCACAGTTTATATTCAACCCGATGGCTACAAGGGAAGTAATAAAAAAAAAATAATTTAACAATCTTATAGACTCGTGGCAGCGAGCCAGCGCTAACTACCTCAGCCAATTAAAATGCAAGAATGGTTCTAACTAGCTTTTAGACGGGCACTTAGCAATGTGTTACCTGTCAAGATCTCCCGGCTCCATGTCCCCAGTGAGTTCAGAGACGCACAGGAACAGCATGGCACCTGACATTTAGTAGGCTAGCAAACAACTGTTTGACAGATATTATAGTAGCTGTCAAAGCCACCAGATTCTTCCTTTTCCCCAACAGCTGCTGAAGGGGCTGTGCATGCTCACATGCTAATCTCGTGAAATTAAAAGGAAACACACTGGGATATAAGCAGGAGTAACCAAATTGCCCAGGCGCCAGGGCGGATTACGGGGCAGATTACAGGGCAGATTACAGGCCAAGAGAAGAGTTTTTTCAGATGAGCCACCATGGAGGGAACTTACCAGGGTCACCTTCCTTCTCCACAGACTTCGCAGCTTCCTCTGCTTTCCTGGGGAGCTGGAGCTTTGATTTCTCCCTGTCACCTGCAGCCTCAGCTTTCTTCTCACCGTCCGGCACGGCAGCTTGCGCCTTGGCTTCCAGCACTTGTTTGTCTGGCTCCAGCTCTTTGTATGGCAGCCTGCCATCCTGCTGCACGATCACCTCCAGGACGTTCTTCAGATTCTTAACAGGCTCATCTGTCCCTCCCCGCAGTTGGTTCTCAGCAATCGCTTCCTTCCCTTCTTTCAGACCAAGTGCCTCTTTCTGAGGATTCAGCGCAGCTTGCTCCTCCAGCACTGGCTTAAGCAGATGATCATTGGCTCCTCCGGGCACAAGCTTGTTCTCATCAGATTCTTCCCGCTCCCGCCCCATGTCCACGACCACTTCGTCGTGCGGGACGGGTGGCTCGTGGCGATGCGCTTCCCCGACAGGCAGGGCAATCCCTTGGGCAGACAACAGGCAGGGTTAGAGGGCTCAAGACCTCGAGGACCTACCTCGAGAAAGTAACAGGCAGCAGGTTCACAGCACACCCAGCACCCAGCTACCTGCTGCCCTTTTTCAGCCCTGCCTTTGCTTTCTCATCAGGAGGCTGCATTCCTAAGAAGCCTCAAGAGCATCAAATGCTAAATCACCTTCAGTCTACAAGGTAACAAGCAGAAATCAGGATCTTTAGCTGAAATAGCCCTGCAACATACACCTCCCAGTTCCAAAGCTGGCACCCTTTCCCCAGGTTCCTCGTTACCTTGATCGGGACGATCAAGCTGCACTTTCTCCTCCAGCTTTCCTCTCTCCTCCTCTCTCTTGGGTACTTCCATAGGCACCTTGATTTGCGGCTGCTCCATCTCCTCCTTCTCATCTATCAGCTTCGGTTTATCACGGTCATCCTCTGCCTCCTCTACCACCGGGTTCTGGTCTGCGAATACAGGACAGTTAATTGCACAAGGTTACGCATGGCTGCACTGTCAGCCCACCGGCAGGATCAAGGCAGTTGCTTTGTCTGCTGCAACCCCCTTTACCAACAAGCCGAGCAGCTATTTCCCCTCCAGCATCAGTACGGAGGAGTTGGGGCTTTTGTTGTGGGGTCACCTGTTTTGTTTTCCCTACGGTGTTTTTTTACGGAGCTGCTGGCAGGGAAGCGCAGGCCAGGCAGCAAGGCAGGGCCGGGACAGAGCCGGCTGCTGCTGCGAGCCCATGCCGCCAGATGGTAGCATCCTCCCGGCTCCCCCGCGCCGGACCCCCGAGCACCAGGAGAAACCGAGGAGGGGTCCGGCTGCAGCCCCCCCATCGCCCTCCTGTTCACACCTGCGCTGGCCACACACCGCAAAGTAGCTCAAAACCTCTGCTATTTTTATTTTTAACTCCTTTTTGCGCACGAGCGTTTCCCCAGCCCTTTGCGTGCCGCAAGGGCGACGGGCGGGAGGGAGGAGAGCTGCGCAACCCTGCAGAAGGCACGAAGTTTTGAGGAGTGCAATTAAATAGGCATTAGGGAAACTCCCGAGGGAGATGGGGGACTCTCCCCATCTCTCCCTCGAAGAGGTGGGATGTTTCTGGAAGACGCATTGCAGCATTCACCAGTTACAGGGTTCAGCGCTGGAGTAACTATGTGGAATTCATGGCACAACCATGGGATGGGAACGGTCCCTTCCGAGCCCAGGGTGGCAGAAGACAACCCACACAGCGCGAACAGGGAGTGAACTCTTCCTTAGAAGAGCAGTAGAGGAGGAAATCTAATTGTTTCCCAGCACTGAAGTTGTTCTGCATATTTTTTTTCCATCCAACAAACTCTGAAAAAAATAAAAAAATCTATCTTCTGTAACAAAAAAAAAAATTCCCAACTCTTCCCCCCATTTGCCCTCCCCCATGCGATTTCCTTTGGGGAATTAATTCTATAAACATTTTTCAATTTTCTCCTCCCCCTCCGCAGGGCTGGTGCGATTTATTACAAGATGAACTCATGGGAAAGAAGAGATTGCCACAACTTCAGCTGCGTGGGCCTTACCCAAGTTGGGGGGGGGAACAAAATAAGTACAAAATCCTGGCCCAGAGGGATCCGTGCCAGAAGGACCCAGCGCCTCTCCAGAAACCTGGACTCTCTGGCCCAGAGCTCCGCACCCAGTTGAAGGGACGTGCGCCAGGGCTGGCCGGCTTTCAAAGTTGCTTTGGTTTGGGAACGACGGTGGGAGGGGAAAAGGACTCGGATTTTCTGAGAAATTCGAGTCTGGTACCCAAGGGTCCCTCTCTCCATTGAGGGACTTCCCAGGGTTCAGCAAGTCACGGCAGGACACTCCTCCTTTCAGGAAAAAAAATGGACTGCAGAAACCAGTGCCCAGCCCTGGACGGGGGCCCTGGGAAGCAGGAGGCTGAGGCCGGGGAGGGGAGCGCTCGGCACGGCTGCGGATGTTCCCAGCTAAATTCTGGCCTCACAGCAAAAAATTATTTACTCTATTGGAGGAAAGTTTTTCGTTAATTGGTTCATGAAGCCGGGAGATGGCTGCATTTGGAGAAGACTGAGGCGCATCTGAAATCGGAGGATCCAGAGAACCGTGGCACAGGCAGAGCCGTTCCCACGGCAGAAGGGAATGACGACGCGAGGCAGCCGTGCAGCAAGATGATGTTCAAGGGAAATAAAAAGGAAGTGGGAGGGTGGGTGGGGGAAGCTTTCCATACAAGCGGGAAATGGGGGAGTTAAAAACAGAACTACCCCTGTGTGCATGGCAGGGTTTGGCCAGAGGACCTTGGAGCAGGTGAAACCCCGCCACGTGTCAAGGACATGACCGAGGGGCTGGGGGAGGCCCCGCTGCTCGGAGAAGCATCAATCATAAATCAAGAGGCGGCCGCATGTTCCACATTCTGCAAACAATGCAAGAAAAGACCAAAACACAAACAAAACACAAACAAAAATAAAAGTCTCCACGCCATAATAAGACAAAGTTGCCTCTAAGCCGTCATTTGCTCAGCAGGAAACAAAATTAAGTTCATCATCAGGGCGTGAATTAACGACCTCTCACACTGCATGGAAATCTATAAGGGGCTATATGTGGTTTGCAGAGAACAATTTTGCTCAGGATGTGTAATAATCGCTCTGACTGTCTAGTCGCCCTCCAGGTCCCTTTGGAGAGCGTTACAGTAATGCTGCGCCTCTTAATGTTTTATGAGTGGCATTGGACTTTACAGGCAAGGGCTGAGAGGCTGTAAAAGCTTTTTGGCTTACAACAACAGGACCTGGGCGTTAGGCAGCACCGGGAGAGTTTGCTTTGCCTTGGCGCAGCCCCTGCTGCCGGTGGGTCCTGCCGAGCCGCCCCAGCCCACGATGCTCTTCAGCAGCTCCTCTCACACTTACGGGGCGGCGAAGGGAAACCAGGGCTTTCTGCAACTGATTTGTGTGTGTGCGTGTGCGCGCGTATGTGTTGTGGTTTGCCAACAGCCTCTCTAGGCTGCAATAAAATTTCATGATTAGCAACCTAAAAGCTTCCCTTCCCCCTCGCTCCTGGTTCGGATAGTAGCAATGGTCCCAGAAAGGCATTAAATCCCTCCTCACATGGTTTTCCTATTGCTCTCGTCCACCGCAGCCAAAAGCTGTGTCCACACGCCCTGCTCTCAGCAGAGGCAGCAAGACAGGCCCTGCGTGCTCCCCCTGAGCCGAGGGGGACCCAGCAAAGGGACCAGGGAAGCCCCAGGGACAGCACAGGGAGTTTGAGGACACGCCATCCTCTCTGCACAGTTAAGCGATGCACAGAGCATCGGCCGAGGGCTCACAAGGGACACGGGGTTCAGGATCTGCTCATGCCAGTCCAGCTCCAGACTCACTTAAATCGCTTCAGTGCGGTGAAGTGGAGCAAGATCCACAAGCTCGTGCTAAGGAAAACGAAGAACAACAAGCCGGGCAGAGGGATCGGGGCAAACCACTGCCTTCCATCGTGCTGAGCAGCCCCTGCACCCCGAGCAGGGCAGGGACGAGCCCTGCCCAGGGAGCCCCGCGCAGCCCCCCCGCCCCAGCGGCGCCTCCAGGAGCCCCCCTCCCCCTGAAACGGTTACAGATTTCACAAGGTTATCGAATGGCATCACTGAAATTAGTTCACAGTTGTCTCCTGACGCACCAGCAGTAAAAACGAACCCAAATTACAAGAGGCTGATAGTTCCTTTTCTGTGTCACAGGCACTATTAAAAGCTCGCTCACACAAAGCACCAGGGAGAGCTGCAGCAGAGTCAAGCTGTTCCTGCAGCTATTAGGAGCTGTGCATAATCCACGTTTCACACATGTTCAGGGCTGCTCTGGCTAATAACGCCGGCAGGGACGCAGCCCGCGGCCAGGCAGGTCTCTTTTTCGGGGACAAACACGCAGATGCAGTGCAGGGACGGAGAAGCCCTCGGCATCACGCCCTGCCGCACGCCGGCAACCAGCGGAGAAGCCAAACACAGACCCAAGTTTCGCCCAAGTCCATATAACGCAGACCACCACGTCCAGGAGGACACGTGGGATGGATGGAGAAGGGTCCCCAGCACGCCGGCTCCCCGGAGCGCCAGGGAAAGGGCGCTCTTGCATAAGGAGAGTGAATCAGGTCTTTGTTACCCGATATTGCACAACGCCAGAGAAAGAAAATGAAGCAGCAATGATCAAGTAAGGAGCTGAAAAATATTACAAAATCTTAATCCACCCCATGAGACCCTCTAGGGTGCTTTCAAATACAGAGAGAAATTGCCTAATTAGCTTTTTTTTTTTTTAAATGGATAATTGCCTTCATGAGCTTTCACAGGCAGCTTAGCAACCTTTTAACATACGCGCACACGCTGCATGGAGCAGCAGAACATTTCTGAAAGGGGTTTTATACCTTTCCCGAAGAGCTGCTGACAGTAAACCTCAAGCAATACAGGCAGGGGCTGTAATGGGCACTTGGGTGTCGTTAGTAAAAACACTATTCAGAGTTCGCTGGTCAATACGTGTTCACATAAAAGGGCAATGTTCTAATATTCATAATCCCAGGGCCCACAGGGCAGGGTTTTAATGAAAGTCTGTACAGTTCTGGTCTCCACAACATCAAAGAGGCCAATAAAACTCCTCTCACATGCTGACAGGCAAAAGTCAGACGATGAAGGCAGGACTGGGAAAAGGCCCCGCGCAGCCCCCAGGTTTGCCTCGGCAAGGCAGCTCCCGGCCGGGGGGGCGCAGGGAGGGGGCACGGAGACACCCTCTGCCCGGGGACGGGGCCGAGCACCCACCGCCGGTGCCCGGGGAGAAGCCATGTGTTTCTGCTAAAGCCCCCCGCGAGGAATACAAACCAGATGTGCGCCGACAAGGACACCCAGGTGATACGGGGCAGCCCGCATCCTGCGCGCCCCTTGAATGACAGGATGCAGCTGCTGCAATGTTTTCCAGGCTGCAGGCTCCTGCCTCTGCAAAACAAGCCAGGCGAGGACGAGGGGGGAGCCGCGGCGGGGGAAGAAGGGCACCATTTAATGCCTCTCATTGCTAGTCAAGCCGACATCCTGCAGAGGCACAGAGAGGCACAGATCCAAGGCGTGGGGTGGTTCGTGGCGGCACGGCAGGACCGTGGCTCTCCGGGGGCAGCCCCGCATCCACCCGCCGCAGCTCCCCCAGTGCTGTCCACCCTGCGAAGTCCTTGTTCCCCTTCCTCTGTCCAGCTCCATCTCCCCCAGCCCCATCCTACTTCCTCCTCCCAGGGGATGGAGTACCCAGGCCAGGCTCCGCTCCCTGGGGCAGAGCCAGCAGCCCCCTGACACAAAAAGGACCACGCTGGACTCAGAGGGGAGCCAAGCTTTCCCCAGGCAGATGCTCGTCAGCACATTAGGAGCTGCACAGCTCCTCCCTGGGAAGTTTATGAACCAAAAGCACTAAAACCGCCTTCCTCCCAGGTAGGATTATTTAATCCAGCAGCAAGTACCACGCAATAAGGGCTAATGCCGACGAGCTCCAGGCACACGCGGTGGGTACGGCAGGGCGACCGACGAGTCGCTGTGCTCTGCGACGATTAGACACAGGCGTCCTGCTCTGCCGCCTCGGCTCACGCGGAGAAGAAGTGGAGAAGAGATTTAGCAAACTCCAGCGGACACCATCTTTTATGGGACTTTTTTTATTTTCCCAGTCACAAGAACACGTGTCATTAGCGACTCCTCCTGAAACGAGCAGCTGTTCTTTGGCCATTACTGCTCCAAAATTAACCAAGACGGAAGAATTCAATTGCATCCCTCCTCCCAGCCCTGCTGAGTGTGCATGATTAAGGGATTGAGAGCATCTTTTGCTCAGAGTTCACGGGCATCCTAGTGCCTGAGAAGGCACGCATGCCTCGGGTGAACCGTGAGCACTAACACATAAAACCCCACTGCTGCCAAGGACGGAGCAACCCAGGAGTGAATGTTATCGGCGGCAGCACCGGTGTCTCGGAGACACTCAAAGCTGCTCAGCAGGAGCACAGCCAACAACCAGGAGGGAGGATAATCTCCAGAAGAGACAGCCCCTTTCTCGCTTCCGTTCTCAATCTCTGGGAGGATATTTCAAGGCCCCCCGAAGAACAAAAAAAAAAAAAGCATGAGGAGAACCAAACAAAAATAAAATAAAGAAACAGGACACAGCCACAGATGAGGGGCAGCGCAGGGTCACGCGACACCTGCTAGCGATGGCCTTGCAAGGCAAGCCTGCAGCTGGGGAAGGGAGGGATTGGCTGTAATTCTATCAACGGCCACAGTAAACAAATAATAAATAACGTGAACCAGTAAACAAAGCTGAGGCATAATCACAGGCTTTGTCAGAGCTAAAACCGAATCCAAATTTATATCCTCACAACTAAAAAAAGTCAGTGCCCATAAATTTACATACCTTTGAGTGCAATGAATGGCTTGTTATTGGAACCGCGGACAATGCGCTGGCAGAAATGGTGAAAGCAGCCCTGTTTGGCCACTCACACCCCTCATACAGGTGGCCAGCGCGGAGCCATCACTGGGCTGCGCTCACAAGCTGCATTTATCACCCCGAATGGGGAGACCCATGCTCTGTCCTCACAGAGGACCCCAGCCCCTGCACCCTACCTTTCCTTTCCCTTCCCAAAAGAACAACTCCCCCAAGGTACCACCAGAGCTCACACCAGGCTTCTCCAGAAGGCAAAATTGCAGCCTTTCTTGGGAAAAGTCCCCAGGATGCTGTGAAGATGCACAGAGCTGCCTGGAAATGACCCTTGCTTCCACCACACTTAAAAAAAAAAAATAAATTTTTTTTAATTTATTTTTTTTTTAAGAGGAGGAGCTGGGAGCAGTGCTGGGAAGCACAACCCAAGTAGACACATACCTGGGATTTTGACCGAATCCCGGTCCATTCTGTTTTCCTCTCCGTCCAGGTGCTCCAAACCCACCACTTCTGTCTTCACAGGGGCATCTTCTGTCGCCGACAAGGTGGTATACGTACTAATCACCAGTATTCCCAGGCCAATCCACAGTATAATCTGTACAATGTGCCAGAGTTTCAGTTAGCACAGCAAAACAAACGGGACCGCTCTGTACAGCATTCTTCATGCAAACAGTGTCTCCAAACAATTCAAAGCTCAGTGCAATTACACATGTCAATAGGAGAGAGAGGAGAGAAATTTAAGAGGCAAAAAAGAAAAAAAAACAGTAGCTTTTGGCTGAGGTTTGTGTTTGGATGTAGAGACATACGAATGAGAGTTTCAGATGCTAGAAGCTGTTGAAAAGGCGACTCCTATATCAGAAGGGCTCAAAAGCAAGTGGACAGGATGTAAGGATAGAAAAATGCATGTGGCAGACACGAGTCCAGCTGCAAAGACTCATTCCCTGGTATTTCCAGTAGCTACATTAGAACACCATGAAATCAGGTCTGGCTGAGAACAGAGGTGCCCGACCCGTTTACAGCCTAGAAAGGTATCTAGGGAGCCGCTTAAAAATTCTTGCTTTCAAAAATAAGAATGTCTACACACAAGTCCTGGTGGCCAGTGCTCAAGGATCTGATAAGAGGTAACTCACTGATTTCTAGAAAGCTGGGACCAAATAGAATAAAAATAGGAAGACAGAACCTGGATCCTGTGGGAGGGAAGGGCTCTATGAATTTCTCTAGCTCAAAAAGGAGAAAGTTACGACCACTATCAAAAAGAACATTTCTACAGCTTATTAGCTAATGATAAATTGATGTAAAAGGATCTAATTATACATGAGCCTTAAGGAAGAAAAAAAGACTCTCTGCCTTTGAGTGAAGACAAAAAAATAAATCTCTGGGAGCGCTAGCAATTCATGGGGTAACTCAAGAAGGACAAGCAAGATGATGCACAACAGCAATGGGGGCAGAGAAACGACTGCTGTGCTCGGTGCCAGGGCTGCCAAACGCCTGCCTGCTCCTCCAGACGAGAGCAGTACCAGCTCAAATAGCTGAGGGGATGGATTGCTGGCCGACAACGCTGGCTGGGGAGATTTAATTAAACTCTAATATATTATTTTTACCTAGTTAATCATTGCAATTGTCACAGTAAAGGCTTCTCATGGAATCTGGTTTGTATGTCAACATGTCAACAGCACTGTGAACTGGTAGGAGAAAGCCTGCAAGAGTTTTTGCTGAAGGAAGCAGGCAAAGAAGTGGCACCCTCCTCTAGAAACTCACGTCTCCCCACAAACACCTTTTCACAACAGACCATGGAAGCAACAGGAACCATCATATGCAAAACAGAAAACACCTCTTCAATGCTGGGAAGCTGAAAGTTTGCAGCAAACTGGTATTTATGATGCAGCAATTCCCCCCCTCTTTTTCAAGTACACTCTGCTCTCTGAAATGCCAGGAATCTGGCTTATTTCTGCAGCTCTGCATACGGCAGCAAAGGATCCAAGACAATGCTGCAAATTGCATCTTTTCTTCGCACTTCACGGTCGCCCTGCGCAACGCTTGGAGCTTGCAGGCAGCACACCGCTGGTTCTCCTCTGCTTTTTGCCAGTTCCCATCCCCACCCCTGCTGTGTGCGTGCTGACTGCAGGCTGCTGGGGTGAGGACACCGCTTTTTCCACCACATGTCTAACAAGAACAACTCACCATGCGTGCTTCACGAAGCAATCATTAAAAAGTCTCAATCTGCAAAGGAAAAATGCTGCTTTCGTACACGATCTTGTGGCTGTCCAGTAGGAACCACACAAGCTGCATGGCCCCTTTGCAGAGAGGTGCAACACCCAGAGTCCTGGTGATTCCGGCTTGGGCTGTGATCCCAGCTCACCAGGGGACCACATCCTGCAGGACTCATCCTCTTCTCCCAGAATCCTTACCCTGCAGAATTTACATCCCAATTCAGAAAAAAAAAGCACAATAAAAGATGATACTCAGCGTGAGAAAAAACAGGCATGGCTACAGGGAACCACTGCTACAACTGGGAGCTGCCACGGGGAGAAAACTGAAAATAAAGGGGAGAAGTGAAATTGAAAGAAGTTAAAGCGTTGGCATCCCTGGGGGAGGGAGGAAAGGCTAATGTTTTCCTCTCGCTGAGGGAGATCGCCCCGAAACATGGGCAAGGGCAGTCAGAGCCTCAGGCCCAGGAGACCCCGTTCTCAGCACACCCCTGCAGACAGACAGACGCCTTCAGAAGGAAAAGGTTGGCGGGACATGAAGCAGCTCTGGACAAGGGACGAGCAGCATGGCCAGGGAGCAGAGGCCAGACCTTAGAGACGTTGCAAAGGAAACAGAAGTAAAATCTGCTCCCTGCCTTGCCGTGTGGGTGCACAAAGAGCAGATATCCTGCCATCCTGCTCGGGCCAAAAGCAGAGTCAGCAGGTCCCTGCCATTGCTGCCCTCGGCTTGGAGCTTGTCCACTTCCTCCCCTCACACAATCTACAACCCCGGCAGAAATGCACTTTGCGACTGGAAGGCTGTTCTGGCGTCTTCCAGAAACAACAGCGGAGAGGAAGAGCATTTCCACAAAGAGGATCTATTCTGGTGCCACAGGAACTAGGAGCAACATGGGAGAGAAGGGAACTGTAGGAAACGGCTGAAAACATTAAATGTTTTAAAAGGATTTTTGTTGTTTCTTATCTTAGTGGGGAACCACGGGCGTGAGTGCCTTAGATTCAAACCCCTTTGATTGTTTAACATTTGGAGTTCATCTGTGAGCTTCCCAGAGCAGCGGGTACGGGCACACGTGGCAGTCGAAGACGGGCTGTCTGTGAACCAGCAGCTGTCCCTCACCTTCAGCTCCCCTCCTCACCTACCCCGTCCATCAGCAACCGAAGACCAGAATAAAGAGGTCCACAATTCGGCTTAATTCCACAGATACTTATGACATGGAAAACCAGGCAGTTTGTACTCAAGGGACCACCAAGGCTAATCTGGCAATGGAAGGAAGAGGAACGTGGGGTGCAAGGACATGGTGGCTTGAGGAACCAAACACAGGCAGAGGAACCACCTACCCCCAAAGCGCTCAGCTGAAAAGCTGAGAACCCAGAGCAAGGAGAGGGCAACACTGCAGAGCAGTTATAAGCCAGTGTCTGGTCCCACAGGAAGGATCTCCCTGCCTCTGAAAAGTGAACCTGCTGAGAGCAGAGACCCTTCCGCAGAAGCACGTCTCAACATGGACGTGGCAAGATGTGCAAATCCCTCTGGCTGCAGCCTCCTGCAACAGGCAGGTCAGCAAGGCAAGGGCCTGTCTCCCAGGAGGAGCGCTCTGAGCACGGACGGGAATTCAGGAAAGGAAGTTTACGTGGCCGTTTCCTCTGCTGGTCGCTTTCCCTCGGCCATCCTTCCTCCCAGAAGATAACTCGAACTTTGTACAGAAGTGTCATTAGCTTAGACCATCTCCTCTAACCACGCCTGAACCATCAGCGGGAAGCAAAAAAAACTGCATTTGTGTGGAGTGACGACATCCTCCAAACTGTGCTGTTTTGGACACCAAGCGTTTGGAGGGACAGAGTCACAGAGAAGGAATGCAGAGCCCCGGTCACTGCCGGGTTCCTCTGCTGCGCTACGACAGAGATGCTGTGTTTGAAGGGCTGTACCGACTGAAAACGCCTGTGGTGAAGGTGTGCTGGCCCCTGTGCTACCAGGGGAGGGCAGAGGGGAATCTCTTTTCCATCCACACAGGAGCAAGACCCAGGGGTTATTTCCTGACCTCGAGCAGCCTCTCAGCAACTCCTCTTCCCCAACTGGGACAACAGCAACTCCGGCCTCCCTAGGAGGGGCCTCTCGGACAGGCTTGTGTCAACACTGGGAAGCCAACACCTTCCTGTTAGAAGTTAAACACTCTGTTTACAGACCTTAACGCGACCTTCAGCAGCACTCTGCCAAACCTCACTCTGTCCTCCCACGCAAGGCTCCCGGAGGGCAGCAGGACACGGACCTGCACCTTTACCGGAACACGCTTGATGCTTAACCACAAGAAAGGGAACGCTCTCCCCAGTTCATTCACAGCTCTGCACGCCTGACTTCAAACTTTTTAACTGCTCTGTTACCCAATCATCTCTCCAACACAGCAAGCCTTTCAACCAAGCCACCCCCAGCCTAGCCCAAGCTGCTGTCCCCAGCCCCAGCCTGCTGGCCAGCGGCTGCGATAATTAACAGCTTGCTGGCAGAAGCTGCCCATGCTTTTTGCTGGCCAGCAAACATCTGGGACTGCCCATATTCCTCCCCCTGGAGCCCGCTTCACCACCTTTAATGTTACTCCCCTGTTTCACAGCCTCAGCCTGCACCATCTTCCCAGCTCAGTAAATCTAAACTTCCTACCTTGCCAGCCCCATAAGCTGCCCGACACGGGACTTTGCTGGATGCCAGAGGTGGCCCAATAAAAACAGCCAGTTCTCAGCAGCACAAGAGTCAAGATAATTCAGGCAAACATAAGAGCCAGCACTGAGAAGGTCTGCTGCTTTGGAAGAAAGCTAAGGATGATGGAGGGAGGGAGGGAAGGAGAACATATGTGTACATTGTTTAGACAGGGAAAAGCAGGGAGGGACAGCTATGCCCAGGGCTGGCTCCTTCTCCCCCCCTTGACTGCCACTTTTCACAGGAGCATATTTTGATGGAGTGGAGCGCCTGATCAAAGAAAGCAAGAATGAAGGAGGAGACCAAAGACGGAGCTTCAGGGAAAGAATAAATGAGTCTTTGCAGAAGACCTGGAGGAATGAGGAGAGGGTGGGCCCAGAATTCAGCCCCAGAGTGGAGGCGGGGAGGTGTTCTGCAGCCTAGCGTGTTTCTGAAGGCAGGTGTGCCCTTGCTGCAGCACTTCAGAGCATCGGTCAAAGCAAGTATGCAAACTTGACAAGCGATGGATCATTCAAGAGAAGGCTGGACAGCTTGCTACCAGCCCCTTGAAATGCCAGGGTAACCTGAGGGCTGATGCTTTAGATAAGCCTTTATTGCTTTGTGGGGATTTCTGCAGGACAAACATCTTCACCAGCCTTGTGACCAGCGTTTTAGGTCAAGCATTGTGAGGGCCCCAGTATTCAACCCCAGGCAGCTGACAGTTGCCTCTGGGCAGCCAGTCTCAGAGCTCAGCACATCCTAAGCGCAGTTTCAAGGCACTGCAGAGAAACGTTCTGGCTCAGCCGGAATAGAAAGCAATTCGTGAAAGTGCTCTTTGTTTCCCTGAAAAATCCAGGCTGGCATTCAGACTCCTGCTTGGGTCTTCAGTCAGAGAAGTTAGGACCAAAGTGTCAGAATTCAGAGTGAAAGCTGGAAAGTTGGACTATTTCCTTGTGTCAGAGAAAGCATGGGGAAAGAGAAAAATACACCCTGCTTAAAAACTTCATGTATGTTTGCAAACCCGCAAGTCATTAAACACAGAAAAAGCCATTAGTTCTGTAGGACCCACAAAAATGTCGTGCTCTCCCCCTGCTGACTATGCAGTTTGCCGAAAACCTTATTCCCAGCCCAACACTGTCATGACTGGTAAGGCTGGGGCAGAGGCCTGCTAAAAAGTAGTGGATTAAGTTATTGTTAGGAAAAAACAAAACATTTTCATTTCAGCCCCACAAAAGCACAGTATTTGCAGAATCAGAGAGATCAAACCCAGCAAAGAGTCACTTTGTTTCAGTCCCCGAGGAGGCCAATCCAAACTAGAGCAAAAGGAAAAGCTAAACTTCTAACAGCCTCCGAACGACCCCAATTTTTTAAAAATCAATTCCTGAAGCAACACCTCTATGTGTGTGTTCCCTTTTATTATTATTTTGGTTGAAACCAGAAAGCTGAGGGTCAGCAAGAACCGCATCGCTGAGAAACCGTGTTTATTTTACCCAGCCCAGGCAGGTAGGGATGTAAGGCCCGTTAAGGTTTTATAGCCTGCCTGGATTTCCCATTCTATGGATACAGAACCTGAACCCACCAGAAGGCGGACTGGAAGCAGCATTTTATGCACCAATTAAAAGCTTCACTTGCTGGTAAAGGGACAAAAAGAGCCGGTGTTCCAGCATGGGGCAGGCCATGCACCGGGCCAGCACCTCCTCTGCTGCCATCTGCATGCCCATAGCGATGCTGCTCAGAGCAGCTGACCAGAACAGCTCCCACCTGTACTGGGCAGACTGGAGGGGGAGGCTGGAGCAGGTGCCGAGCAGTTTCTCTGCTGCAGCCAAATTAACTACATTCCCAGGCTCTGCAGAGGGCTTAGAGAGATGTCAAGCAGCATCAGCACTGACCTGCGAACAAAGTGCATTCTTGTGGATCTTCTTGTAAATAAGAGCTGGGCAGATAAAACAAATGAGGCTTCCCATCGTAGCACCTGTCAGGCCCAGGACTGTTTCCACTGGCAAAGAAGAAGAAAAGTCATCAAAGTTCCCTTCCAGGACAGCCAGAGCAGCAGCATGTGGCAGCTCTCTGAGCCCCCGGACAGGCTGGGGCGTGAGCCCAATGGGTCTGGCCATCCCACCCAGAAAAGCAAATAAAAGAGACCAGAGAAAATAGCCCAGCAACCAGCTCTTGCCCCAACTCCTCGCTCACCGTTCGGGATCATGATGCCTCCTATCATGGTTCCAAACACAACAGCCAGCGTCAGGGCTTTGAACCGAAGCGGGGGCATATAGCCCCCAGCAGCGAAGGTGCCATCTTTTTGCTGGAAGAGAAAGGGTGGGAGGGGGAGAATGAGTTTAGCTCCCACGTCACACCCACACAGTTCCTAAGCAATTACCCCAGCAGGCTACAGCAGCCTCGTCACCTCCACGCTATGGTCTCCACGGAGGTGAATGCTGGGGGGGGCAGTTAGACACGGTTGAGCAGTTTTAATATGCAACTGCATTTGAACCTTCAAAACAAGAGCAACCCGGGGGCACAGAGCCAAAACTGCTGTTTCCATCCTGCCCCAAATGTGAACCGTACAGCTGTATCCCGGTCCCTGTGCCAGTGCAGCAGCCGCCCAGCCTCAGCGAGCGGCCCCAAGGCCAAGGGCATGAGAAAGAAGCGCAGCTGAGAAGGCAGGAGGGAGAACAGTCGCAGGGGGAAGAGCTCTGGTTTTGTTACAGCAAGGGTTGCTACTCCCCTAATGCCTCTGGGAGCAGGGCTATTCCCACTGCATTGCATGTGTCCCAGCTCCTCCGACTTGACAGAAGACACCCTAGCTGGATGGCAGAGATGATGATCGGCACTGCTGGGGAGCTGCTGATACTGGAGGGTTTTCAGATGCCCTCTGTTTCCCATCCCATCCCCACCCTCCAGGAGGTGCAGAAAGCAGAGGACCCAGCAAACCCACATGCCCTGGAGAACCACTGGGTCCCCGCTCTCCTGGCTGCACGGATGGGAGAGGAAAGCAAAGTGACAGGTTCAGAGCCCAAGAGCAACGAGCAGAGCCCAGGCGAGAACCAAGTCCTTCCCAAATGTTTCCAGCGCTTACTCCTCTGCACCCGCTGGCTTTCACTGACCGTCTTCCCCCATCCTCAGGCCCTCCCGATGTGAGAAAAGAGCCGGGGGCTTCTCACAGGCAGAAGTGGCAGGATTTAGAGCTATAAATTGCTCAAGTTTTATTTCCTGCCCTAAGAGGTTTCTATTTATGCAGATACACAAAGGCCTCAGAACATTCCCACAATCTCTTACTGTTATTTACTGAATACCATCGGCATGCTTAGTGCCGTACAATACACAGAGGAGAACACGCTACTGCCACAAGGGACTTACAGTCTAAATCAGACAGACCAACTATAGTCACAAAGGCTGTCTGAAGAGCTGACCCTGGGAAAGGTGAATGTGTGGGAGAGGGCTGTATTCCACCGCATGCTTCTGCACCAGACCGGCACCAAACAGCCAGGGGAGGCACTGGAGGAAGGGGACATCTGAACCCAGACGGGAGAAGACTGCTCGGGGGGCTATTGACAAAGGTGCGAGGACGAGAATAATAATAAAAGAGCAGAAGTGAGCAGGCACACACAGAAGCAGGAAGAAATGAGGCTGGGCTGGGCTCTGAGGCCGGGAACAGAAGCTTGAGCTAAATGCAAAGCAAGATCGAGTTGGCCAGCAAAAGGATGCCAGCTGGAGCAGCAGGAAATAAGGAGGCTCCTCTGTTTCCAAAAGCAGATTTCTCCCTCTTTCAGAGGGGGGAGAACCACCTCAGCTCTGAACTATGTAACACTTCTGCGCAAGAGCTGAAATCCCCAGCGCAGCAGGGAAGTAGCAGCCACGGGACTCAGGGCACAGCAGAGCAATAGCAGGCTTCAGACTCGCAACTCCAGCACTTCTGCCCATGAAATTCCTCTGCAGAGAGGACAAGAACCTCAGAGTACCAGAGATTAACCATTCTGCAGGGCAGGATTTACAGACTGCCACGGGCCTCCTGCTGCACTGTTACCACACACCAGGCACTTACGATTTCACTGTCAGTTGAGGGTTTGTCCCTCTGGACAGCGAGTACCTACCACAAATCAGAAACATGCAGTTGTCAACAGAGTCTCACAGAACCAAGGCACGTTTGTAGCCCAACTTGGCAGCCAGCAGCAGAAGCCAAAGAGTCACAGTAGCCCTTCAAAAAGCAAGTTTCAAAGGTGCACACCAAGGCAGCCAGTTGCTCCTGGCCACACAAGAGGATCTTACCTGCTGCTCAAAGAGAAGGGTGTTCAGCGCCTGTCTGCACGGGAGAATCATCATCGGAAACCCCACGGCTACCGACATCATGAATCCCACTCGAATCATCTCCGTCACGAGGTTGGAAGGGAAGTTCATTAGGACGTTCCCAGCAATGGCGTCTGTGTAACTCACGTAGCCAAAGAAGCCCACCTGTCCGGCAGGAGGGGAGGTGAGTGGATGGGGTTTGACTCCAAAGCACATCCATATCTGCTCTTTACAAAAGGGTCAGTGACCTCCCATGAGCCAGGACCAGCCAGTCAAGGAAGGAACGTGGGGTCACCTCCATGGGCAACCTGCCAGCAGCCCCAGCTGCAGCACCCCCAGAAGTTCAGACAGGCAGTTAACTAGTGGGACCTTCCTAAAAGCAGAGGCAAATTTCTCACAAAATACAGGGGGCTTTCATGGAGGATGTTGCAGTGAGGGAACGCTGCCACTGCCTGTGACACAGAGCAGTGACTCCCTGTTTGCTGCCAGGCCCGTGGACCGGCCCCCTCCGATGAAGGAGGGGCGGTAACGATCCCTGCAGCAGCCCAGCTCACAGGGGCAGGCTCTTCTCAGGAATTATTAACTCTGTTTTATTAACTGGTGCTTTATGAGGCGTAACTTCCTTCACATCTTTCCAATTGCAACAGGCTGAAAGAACCTCTCCTAAACTCTGGGGGGCATCTCCAGCTCCAGGCTGGACCCTGGAAGGCAGACAGCAGGCTGATGCATGTCGAACAGCTGGGTCTCCACTCCGCCTCTGCCCAAGGAAATGTGCCACTCAAAATCTGGACTCTCCAAATACCTCCTGCACTGTTCAGTTCATCATCTCCCATCTAATTTTGCTTTCAGCAAAACGACTTATCTTTCAGAATAAATACAGATAAGCAGAAACCAGCCCCAGCTGAAAATAAATCATCATCCCTGTTGCCCCTCCAGAGCGTGACTTCTGGCAAGGAAATAGAAGTGGAAGTTTCTTACCGTAATGTAAAAGGTGGTGACCACATTTAGGGAAGAAGCAAATATGGAGCTCATGATTTTAACAGACGGCTCATCCAAGCTATCATAGGTAGGCAAGACCTGGCTGTAGAAAAGGGTAAATTATTTAAGGAAAGCTTCTGCAGAGAGAGAGAAAAACCCAAATCCAGCACATTCCCTGCCTCAGCCCAGCAGCAAAGAATCCCTGACACCTTCCCCCTATGGAGCATAAACACTCGCTGCTATTCCAGAATTTATATTGCTAATGCCAAGAGATTTCAGAACACTCATAACTTTAAGTGTTGCAAAAAATATTCCTGCTCTCCCCACCCCACCACGTGGAGCTAAACGTGTGATGTAAACATTTTGGTTCAAAAGTGTTGCAAAATGAATGACCGTTTGTTCCAGTGAAACACCAGTGGCACCAGGCCAGGCAGCGCATTGGAGATTATTGTTCTTGGAGCTCTCTGTGCTGATAATTAAGGCAACGCAGTGTTTACAGAGTAAAAGCAGGAAGAAGGTTAGAGCATCGCACTGTCTAAAAGAAAAGTTAAACAAACAAAACTAAATGCAGTGCCTGTCATATTTCAGCACTGCTGCTAGAGCCCAGTTCATAGAAAGCTGGGAGCGCCAGTGACATGGATTTGGGGTATTTACAGACCTGGAAAGCATGTGGAATGTACTTTTTTTGACATCAGGTGCATATTTTAGCAATTCATTAACCTCTTGTTACTTTAATTCAAGTGGCTACATCCTGGCTTCGTGTTACTGAAGTAACTCTCATGAGAAGGGGGGAAGCATCCAGTTAGATGGGAAGGGGGTATCCCCAGCTCCAGTGCGCACAAAGCCATTAACAGAAAGTGTGTCAAGCTGAGGCCAAGCAGAAAAATCCTTAACCCTTAATCCCTTAACGTCAAAGGGTTCCGCACAAAGGAAGCTGAGCACATCGGCTCGCAGGAACCCGCCAGACGCACGGGGTCTGCGAATGCAGCACTGTGACAGCCATTAACCAGCAGGGAGCAAGGAGACCAGCTTCCCCAGGAGTCTCGTCTCTCCATTTTGGATTCCTCCCTGCCCTCAACACAGCAACCACCTCTGCTAGATTAACCGACTATGTCCCAGGGGCTTCAGCCCTACGAGGGGAAGGGGGCCAGCCAAACACCCAAAAATTGGAAGAAAGGAGGGAAGCAGAGAGGCTCTGCAGTGCGTGGGATGGCACAGCCAGGCCAGGTTTGTTTAAGTGCAGGAGCAACAGCAGTGACACAGGGGAAAGTGCCCTGCAAAGTCCAGCTGTACCCAGGCCTCCTGCAATCACCTAACAGCACTCATTCGGGTCAACTTGGGTTTGGAGGACCAGCACAGTGTCCCTCAAGCCCCCACGAGACGTTGCTGAGCCCTCCTGACCATCACCACCTCCCAAGGCAGAGCAAGAGGACAAGAAGCATGCAACAGGCAGCACACCCTGACACGCCCGGGGTTTATTTTTAAGCAAAATGACTGCACTGAAGGCCAGCGAAGGATCAGGGATCCTTCCCCACATTATCTGTTACACTGCACCTCAAAGAGGGCACAAAGCAGATGGTTCCTCCTAAGCAGAGAGCAGGCAAGTCAGCACAAGCATTAAGAGCAGCCTCGGAGAAAGCAGACTTGCTTCAGAGATGGCCAGAGTTACCACAGAGTATCTTTTTGCCTTCACTGTATGGACCACCTTGTACAGGCTCTCTGAGCACGGTATTAACTCAGCCTGCAGGGAACTGATGCTCACAGAGGCAATGAACAACATCCTGACTTTTATTATCCCTGTGCATTCAGCATTTTTGCATCCATCTGCACCAGAATAGCCATCTCCAGAAATTAGAAGTTTTCTCCTGGAAAGCTGTACTGACTCCTGTTTAATTAGAGGGTTCGGTGACTTGACTGAGGTCACGCAAGGAAGCTGCAGCAGAGGTAACCCTGGAGCCCTCGCACCCCCAGCTCTCAGCTCCACAGCAAATTTCCACGCTACATAACTGTAGAGGAGTGACCTACTTTGCAACTTCAACAACAACAGGATAGCTTTTAAAGAGTGAAGGGTATTGAACTCAAAAGTAAAGCAGGGTCAAGTTTTTCAAGCTAGAATAATAGTGCATTTATTTGTCCTTACTGTATGCTTTATTTACATGCTGAAGGAAAAGGATTTCTGCTTTATGTTAGAATTATTTATTTTTTTAAAAGGTGGTTCAGAGGTTTGCAAAATTAAACCTACCTAGCTGAGAATAACATGCTTATAAAGATTGCCTGGGCTGGGGACAGCGCATTGCCCTGATGCTTGGAAAAAACACATAGCTTTAGGTTTGGCTTGCCACGTTAAGTGCTGTAATGGAGCCTATATTTAGGTACGTGCACACTGGTCCAGACCAAACGATTTCCCTGCATTTCCAACTCCCAGAAAAATTGTGCTGGTACTGTGTGGCTACCACAAGAAAAAAATATTGGACTTTCAAAAACATTTTAGCGTTAACAAGGTAAAGCTGTAAAAGACTACAACCCCCTTCGCCAGTTGTAATGGAGACATTAAACAGCAAGACTGGAGCGTGTTCGGGTAGGAACCGAGCTGCCAAGAGAGCCGATAAGTGGAAAATGATGATTTGGATCTTGCGTGTGGGTGTAAACACAGCAGTCTGAACAAATTTTATCTGTCACATTCATTTACTGTTGGCATGCTACCCATTTGCTAGAACTACAGGGGGGGGAAGCCTGACTCTGCCAGCCTTCCAAATGAGGATGGTCTTTTCCGTGTCCACATTTGGATTTACACTTCTATTTAAAGTCTGTTACTATTCTGGCCAGGCACGTATTGCTCACTTGCCATTTTGGTGCAGAAGGTAACGCTGCTAGAAACGTGAAAATAGCCTGGTCTGCCATCCCGTCCTTCCACGTGCCAACGGAAACCCTCATTAAAAGCAGGTAACTGGAAACACACGAACAACTCTCCAAAGTCAACGACTGTGCAATCTTCTGAGTATTCTCAAAGAAATTCGGGGAAGCAGAGAGCAGCCATGAGTGTACGCTACCCTGCAGGGGGCCCTGTGGCCATTAGGAGACACAGCCCCGCTGCCTTTCCTGGTACTAAATCATTCCCTTCAAGAAACGGAGGAAATTCATCACTTTTGCAGCTGTACCAGAAGCAATGTGCATTACACTGAGGATCTGTTTGGCCCAAATGATCTTGTGTTGCTCAAGTACAATAACTCCCAGGTGAAATATAACTCCCTCCCTCATCTAGGTAACAAAAGGGTCACAACTGAATGAGATGCTGTACTTCAGTGGGCTGTAAAATATTTTGATTAAAATAAAATAGGAAACCAGATGGTATCTATCCCTTGCAGATCCTCATGACCCTCTGCCCTCACAAACTCATTGCGCACCACAACTGCCAGAAGTGGGAATGGCAGGTACTTACGACTGACAGGCAAAAGACATGCCAAAGATGGGGATGCAGCGAAAAATGCCCTCCCAACGAGTGTAACTAACTCGGTGCAGCCACTGCCCACTGAAGAGGCCATGCTTGAAGGACGACAGCACAATCTGTAGCCAAGAGAAAGAAAAGGGGTTAAGATCCAACCCAAAACAACCTCACGGCAGCAGTAATGCCGGTGCTGGGATAAAGGCAATGTGTGGCAGCTCTGTGAGGAACAGCTTACACTGCCCACCACAGCCCGATCTCTATTAGTCAAATTCCCCAGCTCCCCACCCCACCCACACACTTTATTAAACCTCCCAGCAACCTCCATAGGCCCCTTGCCACCAAGGATCCTGGGGTGTATTTTAAAAGATCTATGACATTCCCCCCCTTGTTTGATGCCATCAGACATCATAGCATGCACCAAGGTGGAACAATTTCCACTGACACGACACATTTAACTGGGAGAATTATTGTTCCCAGCATTTTTTTTTTTTGCATGTTTTTAAAGACATTTTTAAATCCAAACGGGAAGTGACATTTGCCTTGGAGAATCTTTTTCAATGGAGAGAGACAAAGGTTCCTAAAACAGGACCCCACCTGCACACTGCTACTCCAGGGCCATTTAACAACACCAGTTCACCAAAGACAAGGATAAACTTCGTGAAAACAGGGGGAGTGAGGCACCCACACGAGGCCAGGAGAGCTCTCTTGCCATTGACAGGGAAACTGGCAGGCATTGGGTTGCACAGGAAACAGAAGGTAAATATGTCTGAATGCCTGTTTATAATATCGCCTGAATGGGGGTTTTCTAATCCCCAGAGATTATGTTTTAGTGCAGCCAACTCTCATGAAATGTTGTGGTTTTCTTAAAGGCACAGCTCCTGGAACAGGGCAGCTTTGTAAAACACTCATTTACAGTTTCCAGCCTCCTTACAGAGGCAAGCTCAGAAGTGTGACCCAGCACAACCTACTAAAAAAAGTTAAGTGGAAAGGATTTCCACACCTCCCTCTTCTTCCTTTTGTTTCAGGTCTCCCAGTCCTGAAATCTGGGAGACAGGGCTGGGGCTCCACGGGCAAACCATATGAGCATCCCTGAGGTAAAACCTGAAGTCATTCAAAAGCAAGTGAAAGTCTCCACCTCTCAGTAAACAGTGCTACACAATGGGGCTTGATCAAGCCAAACTGGGCCAGCTTTAGGTAACCTTCAGCTTACCCTGCTTAATCTAAATGGTCAAGAATCCATTCACCTCAGTGAAGAAAAACGTTTTCTAGAAATATCTAAGAACAAGTATACGCCATGTACCAGACTGAAGACTTTATGAAGCATTCCATGCTCAAAAATAGAAGTGCTGGTGTCTAACAAATAAAACTACTTGCAGCCTGAAAGACATTAACCATCAGCTGCAAAAAAGCATGCAAAGTACATGCTTGAGCTCTTAACAAGAGCTGCCTTCCCCCTACAGATTAGAATCATTGAGGTTTTCAAGGCAAAACACTAACGCATGATGAAAGTCATTCTGCTTCCAGGCACTCTTCCCCACATCTTCCATCCTTTGATTTAAAGTTCCGAGCCCTAAATTATAAGACACCAACAAGCAGAATAAACCATAACTCGATTTGTGGTTTATTATTATTTGTGCCACCACAGTCCCTAGCATTTATAATCGCTTACAGACCCACTGGCCAGTTTCTACAGTCTGTACCTCCCCACCTCAAGAACACAGGCACTCAGATCACTCATTGTGACTGGCACTAGCAGCGCCAATTATCAGGAAGGACATTTTAAACTTGAGGCCTGCACCTGCAGGCTGTCCCAGCAAGAACATCTGCATTAAAACAATAGGAAAGCAGCTTTCCTGTGTCAATACTTACCACAAACATGAACACTGTGTAAAAGATCAGAGCCATGGCACTGAATGACTGTATGGAGGCCATCATATTCCTCTGGAGGCTCAGTGGAAGTACAATGCACAGGGAGACAGCAAAGAGCAGGACTATCCGGAAACTGCCCGACACCTGGAAAAGGGACCTGCATAAAGAACTGGAGCACGGAGGGTACCCAAAACATCCCACCAAATTAGCAAACCCCAATGTGGTTCGTTTTTCCAGAGCGAATTTTTTTGCAAAGCCAGAATCGATTTCAAATGTGAAATTCTGCTTCTGTACGTATTTAAAGATTTGATGCTGAAAGATTGCCATTTCTTTGGTGAGGTCTGTGATTAGCTGATACAGTCACTGGGTGCCACTGTTGCTCTACACAGTGCATGACAGGTCCATCCTGAAATGGAAGAATTTGGGCCGGGGGGTGGGTAGGTGTTTAAATGCTATTCCAGCACAAGCTTCTCAAGTATTTTCATGCAATTAAATAAAAACTAAACTTACTTGGGGAACAAGAGATTGAAGTCTCGAAAATTCTGATCCAGAAAATTAATCAAACCCTCGCATTGGTATTTATTATAGCAGAACACTCTGAAATGCTTGGAAATATTTAATACCTAATTTGGCTGCAGCCAACAACGCATCTCTTTAACTTCACAGTCCCTTAATCGGAGCTTAGCAGCATCAGGCGGAGCAGATAACAGCCCCGCCAAAAATCCTTCCACGTGTCCATTTCGCTTCCCCGCACGGCTCTTGTGCTGGCTCCGTGCACTGCTGCTCACAGCTCTCCAGGAAGAGCAGCAAGAGCCTCCTGCCCACAAGGAGCACCTCTCGCCACCACGTATCTTGAGCCAACACCGGGCTCATCACACAGCTTATTTTATTTTAGAGAAGGCAGGCACACAGTAACTTTGGCCACCAAAACAGCAAGGGAGAGGACCAAAATATCTCTTGAACTAGAGGGCACCAAGAGGGTGAGAGCTCAGAGGAACTGTCCATCATTACCGGTTAAGGGCAGGAATTAAGACAGAAAGCATAATCTCCTCCAGGAATCTACTCCAAAATTAATAGAGACCAAGTTAAAAAGAATTCCTTTGTTGGAAGTGCATTATTGGAGGTTTTACACATGTGATTGTTCACCATATGTCTGGGCTTCCAGGACTTCATAGAGCTAAACGCTCCATGCACAAGGCGTGCCATTAAAGCTCTCCACAAGATGACCCCACAATGCCTTGTGGGCTGCTGAGCACACTACTAAGGCAGGATGCTCTTTGCTGTTATCTAAAGCACACACAGCTCGATGCAAGAATTGGGATCACTGTCTGCATTGTGGATGTAATACAGTGAGGATTTATTTACCTGAAATCCAAGCAGCCGGGCAAAGAAATTGGACCCCAAATCACCAATGACAACATAGAAAGCAATGCAAGTTCCCAGCATCAGCCCAATCATGCTGCAAAAACAACAAAATACACACAGGTTAGGAGGCTAACACAGGAGCCCTGGAACGCAGCTCCTGCTCCTGGGCAGGTGTGTGTCAACAGCCACATTCCCAGCAGATTCGTACTCTGCACAGCCCTCATGAGAGGACAAGGCTTTGTTAATGCTAAAGCTACCTTAGAAACACCTAGAGACACTGCCTGAGACTGCCGTAACTGAGCCTGCGGCGATGGGGCCCCCACCGATGACATGTGAGCAGCAAGAACGCTGCTACCTGCCCTGCGTGGAGCAGGGCTACAGTTCATATGCTGGGAGCAAGAGACATCCTACGAACCCTGCAGCCGCTGGTGTAGGATTAAGACAAAGGTTTACCACCGACAAGGTGTCAAGGGCTACACCCTGCACACAACCACAACAGCTGAAGATTGCTTAGGATCCCACTGCACCCACCATTTACCAAGGAACATCCAGAAGAGTTAAACAGAAACATCTAAAAGGGTACATTTAAAGCGACTTAAAATCTTGTGCAGCCACTTGCTTGTTGCATTCAGAGGTAGAGCAGCATCAGCGTGCCTCGCTTCAGTGTACATCCACCCTCTAACACAGCTTTCTGGCCTTTCGTGGTGGAGACAAGCCCCAGATTTTGCTGAACCCACACTGAAAAACACGTTTGGCAACCAGTAATAAAGTAGGTTTTCTGCCTATAGGGATAGAGCAGGCTGTGAGCTCGCTCTCACAGCCACATGAGCAGGCTGTGCATCACTACTGGTGCTAGGGGGGAGGACCACGCTTTTATCCTCAGGCTTGTGAAGGGCAGGTGACCAGTTCTGCATTCAACCCCAGTAAAATGAAAAACAGAGAACCTCCATCCACCTCACATTCACACCTTAAGATCTTGGCTAGAGATACCGTTCTGGTAAGAACCTGTGCATGGGTTGAACTGCTGTTTGGAGCCACAGGGAAAAAGAGACCTTGGAGATGGCAAGAACTCCCTTTTTTTCTTGGAAGAATATGTAAAAGAATCAGCAAGAGGTTCTCTCAGCCCCACGCCCCGCAGCAGGGGCCTACCATGAAAGTCTTGATACCAAATCGGCTCTCAAACTTCTTTCCACAAAATGGACCACACTTTAATGAAAAGATTGTCTTATGAACTGCTTCTCCTCCCATTCATGATTGCATGGACCACTTTCCCTCCCAGTTCCAATTATATAACATCCCTGTGGCAATTACAGCAATTGCTTGCACGGACAAGTAACATCTGAGAAATATTCCGTGTATTTTTAGTGTTCTGCAGCAGTTTGCAGCTGGGAAGAGGGAAGGAGCCAGCACCACTGACTGGCCTGGGCTCAAGACGCCTCCACCAAAGAATATCTGCTGGAAAAAGCAGCATTGTAACAATGTCCCATCGCCCATCACAACTGCTGAACGAGACCTGCAGGGGAACTTCTATTTGGATTGGGGTCATCTGAGGAACTGGAGTCTGTCCCAAAACGGAGACAGGATTTCCCCCCACAAGGCATCTCCTGACGCCTGGCGTCTCACAGAGAAAAGCAGCACCCGCTGTGAGGAGCGGGCAGGACCAGAGCAGCTAAAGGGTGGATCTGAGGTACTGAACGCTCTCCCTCCCACTAACTCACGGCAATCTTGGCAGTGATTTCACCCCTGGAAAACATCCACAAGTGACATGCCCATGATTTCATAGCACACTCAGCAGAGCGGGAGATGAGTTCATTCCCCAACTTCTGTGCTCCCACTATCTGGAAAGCGCTCCTGTCCCCACTCAGGAACGGGTGGGACATGCTGAAGGCAACACCTGCGAGCTGCGCTTAGGGGACCTCACTTCTGCTCTTGTGCAAATCCTAGGTGGCAAGGAAGACTTCTGGGACCAGAGGAGGCAGGAGGGTAAGAAATGAGAGCACAGCAAGGCCACAAGAGGCTACAGAGCAGTATTTTTCATTGAAGAAAACCAAACTAGTCAAGCTTTAAATAAGTAGCAGATTACCTTGTTTCCACCAACATTTTTCCTGCTTTTCCATAGGCATGAAATGCTGGCATAAGAGGAAAAAAAAGTTTTAGTTAGTCAAAGAAAAGTGCAGAACGTGGCACACGCATGAGTTTGGCATTAAACAGTAACAGTGACAAAGGGCAGTGTAGCAGCAACCCACCGGTACTGCATTTTGGGGCTGTTTCCCTTGCCCGCCCACTTTCTTTTTCAGACATGCCCTCCACAAACTGAAAACCACATAAGACAGAAACAAAGATGAGGAAGAGATAGAAAGCAGGTTCTTTTTTTTTTCTTCCTATTTAAAAAAAAAGCAGTGTGAAGTAACAGTCACACATGGCAACCATTAAAAGAAAGTCAGCGCGGAAGAGAAAATATGCATGTATAAGATGCTGTGTGGCAAAAAGTTACTGCAGTGCAAATTTCAATCAAACTCTCATTTTTATTTTTATCTTCCCACTCTAACTGAACCGCCTGACGTTGCTGGATGGGAGATCTGAGATGGTGCCCAGAACGTTCAATCCCATACCCAGAATACCCAGTACTCACAACCCACACCAAAGGGCTGATGCCAAGAGACTTTTTTTTTTTTCCCCTCCCATACTTGGGTTGTAGCTTGTAGCAGAAAATGATCAGTAGTCTTTAAATCATTGTGTTTTTTCTTAAAAAGAGAATGCCAAGAAAACTCCGCTTTTATTTTTAGATCTTACAGGGTAGAATGGGAATTGAGACCTCCAGTTCCAAGCACAGACCACATTGCCCAATTCTGTCAGTCTTTAAATGCAGAGGTCCAACATGAAAACCACCACCCTGGACTCCCCTTTGTCTTCTCTCAAGGTACAGCACACATTCCTGGAGGCCACCAGAAAACAAACTTTAGCCGCTTCTGGAAGCATCTTCTGCTATTCTAAATATTAACTTACAAACTCTGATTTCTTTGGACTCTGCTTAAGCTAAAAAATTAAGGCAACAAGATGTTCTCCCACAGAAGGAGAAGAAAAAAGCATGGCAGCAGACCCACAGCAGAAAAATAAACTGGAGCTGTTATGTGGGGTAGCACTGAAAATAGCCGATGGCTCAGTGACAGACCGGGTGGAACAGGCGTGCTGCCCAGGGTGCGAAGAAGAACGGTGGCGGCACAGCTTCAGCCTCCAGCTCTCACCTCGTGTGGGAACTCCTGATGATAAGGGAAAAAGGCAACAGCCCTTGGGGCGTTCAGTCACACAGCCAAAGGGCCAGGGATGAGGGAGAGAAGAATGAGCAAGAAGAAAACATCCCTCCTGGAGACTGGAGGTCATTAACGAGCCAAGCTCCAGAAGGGCTGCTGCACTGCTCCTGCGAGCTGCTTTTTTACATCTCACAGAAAGGTGGGTGCCTCCAGATAACAGCTACAGCTGCTGACGAGAGCCTAGGCCAGAGATGCTGAGAAACAATCAGTCTCCTTGGCTGTTCTGAAGTGATGTTCTAATGAGAACCAGCCTTCAAACGTTATGCCAGATGTCCCCATCTGGGGACACTGGACAAATTGGATCCTTTATCTTCTCAAGAAGGAAGGAGATGATGACTGTAAAATAAATTGTACAGTCAAGCATCTTTGGAATGGGATCTCTAGATGTCTAACAAGCTGGGCAGAGCTCAGTCTGCTCAGTAATTACAGAAGCCCTTTTAAACCAAGTGTGGTTACTTGAACGGGCAACCTGTGTTTCAGTGCTTTTCTCTGCGGGGAGCAGAGCTGAGCTGCCTCCCAGGGGTGCAGCGTGCTGCTGACAGGGTCGGTACCCAGCACAGGTAGTCTGCAAAGACCAAGGCTACTTTCAGCAGCTGTTACGGGAGGCATTAACTCATCTCCTGGTTAAAGGCTGTTCTGGGAACTGTATCCTGCTTCCCTTCTTGTCCACACATCTGCCTAAGGCCCTTCCCTTCCACACAGTGCAGAAGAACAGTGGTGAAGAGCAAAATATTTTTAATACCCAACCCCTTCAGGCATAGAGCGCTGCTGAGCGAAGACGTCTGGGCTCGATATCAGCCTGTTATAACTCTGGCTCTTTTGTAGCTGTAACGCTCGCTCTCTGTTCCTCCGGAAGGGACTGGCTGACTGAAGTTAATTTGCAAAACTTTCTTACATCTTTCAGCACTGCCAAAGCCTCCCACAGAATCAGCTGCAGGGGCTGCCAGGATCTCTCGCAGATGTACCAGGGCACAAGCCCACGGTGACAAAGGCTGTCTGTGTGGAGCTGCTCAACCTTGATGCATTAGGATGCGTTATAGGAGCGCTGCCTTTCCTCTCAGGGCTGTCCCTCCCGGTGGCACCTCTCCCAGGGCAGAGGCATTTCTTTCAGTGCCAGCATTTGCGTGCCAGGAAGTTTAGAAGCATTACTGGCCCTCTGTGTATTCGAGCCCCTTGGCTTCAGAAAGTGCAGAGGATCCCTTCTTCCCGGGAGACGCTCCAAGGTGGAGGGGACTTTCTGTACTTCGGGGAAGCAGCACACAAAGACATGTTGTAAGGGAACGAAGAGAGGCAACCCAGGCAGCTGGGCTGGGAGCAGCAGGGCCAAGTCAGACGCTACCTGGGGGCTCCCCCTTCCCTCCAGCATCCCGGGCACAACCTCCGAGACCACAGAACTTATCTTCGCCATTTCTAGCAGATATAACTTGGCAGAAGCCAAGACGTGCAGCCCGGCAACAGCATCTCGGGCGCTCTGAGGACAGAGGAAACCTATCTGTCAACAACAGGGTCAGCGAGCGAGCTGTACTTTTATTTAGCTCTTTTACCAACGGGGATGCCAGCCAACTCTCTCCTCCCCCAGAGAAATAAGGGAAATGGAGTAAAAGACGACTTTTCCTCTCATTTCACATGCCAATGGAGAGGACTGGAACGCGACCACCTCCTCCTGCCCCCCAAGTTGGTCAGAATCAGAAGAGAGGTCACAAGCGGGGGCCAACCCTGGCGCCAGTGCAGAGGCGACGAGCTCCGAGGAAGAGGGCTGGCAAGCTCTGCCAAAAACCCACACATGAATCTTGCAGATGTTTTTATTTTCTTGGCCGCTTGGAACCTTGCGCGCTGTTTCCTCTCCGCTCTGCCATAAACGCGCACACAGCTCAGATCCAGGCAGCCCGAGCTCCATGCCAGGCTCTCCGCTGGCAGAACCCGATGTCCCCGGCAGCACACTGGGTGGGGAAGCTCGCGGCTTTTGTGCCGAGACCAATAATTTACACCAGACACCCGCTTCGCCAGCTCCCGAAAACTTGGGTTTTGATCAGTCAGCGCTGCATCTCCTCCCCTGCCCTGCAGAGTCAAAACAATTCTGCGCCTATTAACTTCACTGTCAAGAGCAGAATTAAACCCTCGCGTTCCCCTGGGGACATGGGGCAGGGGGGAGAGACTGACAGAGGAAAACAACGCAAATTGAAAACTACATCAAGAAACCATTTGCTATTCCAACAATATCAGTATGAAAGTTGTAAATTAAGAGGTCAAAGTAAAACCACAGTTAAAAAAAAACCCAAGCCCTAGAGCTAAAAATTCTCACCGAGGCCGGGGTAGGTCCTGCGCTTGCTGAGATTGGCCGATTTCACCAGGAACATGCAGGATTGATGAGTCATCCAAGAACAGAAAATCAGCAGCAGAGCTCCCAGGACAATGCCGCACTGAAACGGGAGAAGAGGGAGGAAGAGACAAGCGCAAGATGGAAAGGCAGTCGTTCTGCACAGCCTTATTGCTGTCCCTTATCACCTTTAGGCTCCCTCGCATATTTCCAGCCATGCTTTTGCCTGTTAAGGGAGTTCCCTCTACTTCAGAGCAGCCAGGAAAAACATGACGTATGAGCTCAGTTTTAGTCTCTCCACAGCCCAAGGACGACACGGAGCAGCCACCTGTTTCCCACGGCTTCCAGCTGCAACAATTTAAGCACCCAAAACTGAACTGGGAGGCGTTTGTGGAGCAGAACTTCCACAGCTCCCCTCGTTCATCCCCCAGTGCTCTCCACAGCTCTCAGGAGGATCACACAGAGCAAAGACATACCACTCCTAACCCCATGGTGCAAACGCTACTGTAAACTTGTTTAAAATAACTATTCGATGGTGTAAACTAATTACCAAGTTCACTACCCGCGCTGTCCTGCCTTGCTGGTTCACACGTTTGCAGCGGGGGATGTTAATCACTGGACACTTTTTAAGCAGGTGACTTTAAACAGGCACAAGTGATGCCAGATCTTAACCACGGCTGCCCTTTTTGCTGTATTTAGATCTGGGGTGGCCACAGGGACGGTGGCAGCTCCTGGAGAGGGGGCACAGCTCAGCACAAGGGCTCAACAGCTTGTTTGCAAACGCCTCCGAGCTGACCCCTGTTTACCATATGGATAAATCCTTCAAATTTTTTTTTTCCCCCTTCTACTCACAAGAAAGGCAGAAACGATTACTTGGAGACTTCACGACAAAGAAAAACAGGTAGTTTGGTACGAGAAACATCTGATCTCCGTCTTTAGCGCTTCCTTCGCTGACCGTCCTCTACCAACCGCCACAAAGCACTGAACCACCCTTTGAATTAGGGCCAGGGGCGAAGGTGCAGGTGTTGCCTCCTCTGCGCCCCTCGCCCGAAGCCCGGCGCCCGATCTCCGGGCAGACGCCGCACGGCGGAGCCCGCCGCGGGTGGGAGCGCAGCTGGCGGCACCGGGCTCGCAGCCCTGCCCCCGCACGGGGCTCCCTCCCTCTGCGGGGGGAAACACCGACGCGCCCCCCCCGCCGCCTCTCACCGGCCCCAGGGCGAGGGGACACCGGCAGGGCCCCCCGTACCCGCCCGCTCGGCTCGGCGAGACCCGCGGGTTCCCGGCCCCGCCGCCCGGGGGGCGCCCCCAGCACCGGGAGGGCGGCCCGGGGCCGGCGGAGCGCTCACCTGCCGGAAGCAGAAGGGCACGGTGAGGACGCTCACCCCCACGATGCTGTTCACCACGTT
>VZTV01090189.1:0-25285 GCA_013400875.1 Anhinga rufa | reverse complement strand
CTTTCAAAGATGATAGAGAGTGGCTCAGCAAGAACATCTGCCAGCTCCTTCAGCACTCGTGGGTGCATCCCATCGGGACCCATAGATTTGCGAGGATCCAGGTTGCTTAGGTGATCTCTGGCCCAATCCTCCTCAACCAAGTGGAAGTCCTCCTTACTCCATATTCTCTCTCTCACCTCTGGGGGCTGGGATGCCTGAGGGCCAGCCTTAGCAGTGAAGACCGAAGTAAAGAAGGCATTCAGTAACTCTGCCTTCTCTGCATCCTGCCTCACCAGGGCCCCTACATCATTCAGCAGTGGGCCCACTGTATCCCCAGTCTTCCTTTTACTGCTGATGTATAAAAAGCCCTTCTTGTTGCCCTTGACATCCCTCGCCAGATTTAATTCCAGGTGGGCCTTGGCCTTCCTTGTCATATCTCTGCATACCTTGACAGCATTTCTATATTTCTCCCAAGGGGCCAACCCTTTTTCCACATACCGTGAACACTTCCTGATCTTCACTTGATTCCATTACACCCAAAATGGAATCTATAATGTAAAAATGCCCTTCTGTGTATATGAGGGGTGGGTTTGCTTTCAAGTAGTGTTAAGTCATGTTCTTTAAGTGGTATTAGCTTGTTAATTCCACATGTTTTCTTTGTTACAAACTAATCCACTTCAAAGTACATTCATTCAAGAAATGTTCAAACAATAATTTATGAATGGAGCTTTTATCTTGAGGATCCAAGAAATAATACAGACACCTTCTAGCAACAGTAACTGTTTTAGTGCATAATTTCTTAGAAAGATTATTCCTGAGGTTTAAATGATAAGCTTAACTTCAGATGCCATTTGGCATTGAAATTTTATATCAATATTTTTACTGGCAATTTTCTACCAAGTGATCTTCTATTTAGTTCATAATGTATGTAAGGATTGATGGGCACATTAGTTAGCTTTGGTTTCCATTTAATATATTTTCTAGAATGTTTGCCTACATTTCATCCTTTATGTTAACTGTCAACTGTCTGCATTATATTTCATACTTATGTCACTTAGAGTCCCTCACAATAATGAAGATACAGGATCTTCCAGAACAAGCACTTAAAATTACTGTATTTATTATTTATATTTTAAAATGGGAAAAAGTGATAGAGCTATTGCAAACACATTTAGTTAAGATGTATTTCATTAAATAAACCAATGAGAATAGATAGAGCAATAAACGCATCTCCCAGAATTAACTGTTTGCAGTAAGTCTTCGAATAATAAACCACTTTTTTCATAGACTTCCATTTCTTTCATCTGGTATGGATAACACCCTTCCATCTCAGAAAAAGCACATAATCTGGTTTTGAGGTATACAGTGCTGACTGAGAGATCATGAATTTTCATTGGGTGAGATTTGAGGTTTATTTCTGTTTAGCAGAAACTCACATTTCAAAGTTACTGTAAGTAACTGGTAGATTCAGGCACCAGTAGAGCTACATCTGGTAAAGGATGTAGAAAAGGGAGACAACAGTGTCCTTAAGGTGTTAACATGCTCATTCCATGTGCAAGCCAGATATTCTTCTGTGTTACCTACTCCTACTGGATCTTGTATTTCTTCTTATTTTTAAGGTGAAACAAAGAAGAAATCTGATCAGGGTTTCAACTAATACTCAAAACTATATACAGGATTTAGAAAAAATTACAAGTCCAATGGTAAAATTCAGGTTAATAATTGAACTCATACATCAGTGAAATCTTAGAGAAGCATAGAGCTTGGAATTTGATTCAGAATTGTCTTTCCAAAGAGTCACTTTTTGAAAAATAAATGGCCAAATCCTGGGGCTCTTACTCAGCTTTGGCATATTCCTGGATACTGAACTATAAGAAAGGAAGTGTTAATGACTTCTGGTGCTACAAAATATTTGAAGGTTTTAAGCATATATAACAAGGTTCTGGAGTAGTTTCTCGAATATGAATTGCATAAGGAGAATTAATTATGTTTTAGAGACTGTCATGTAGCAGTGCGCATTCATATCCTTTGCAAAATCATATTTACTGATTGCAATATCCATTACAGAAATTCCAAATCCCTCCTCTCTGATTTTTGACCTTTCTCAGAATACTGAGACTAATCTTTGACTCTGTACAAACAATTTCAGAATCCCATCTCTTTTTATTTTTTCCATTCATGATCCTATCAATTTTCAAAGTGTGTTTATTTACTCCCACAGGTTTTTTTCCAGTAGATGTTTTTATTTTCTTATGTTATTTTTAGTATTTACCTTTAGGCACTAAAAAAAGAATAGTTTTGCTTCCATATCTGTTGAATTGTTCTTAATTTTTCTTTCTTTTTTCCTTACTGAGTTTTATTCTTGACAAAAATTCCAAGAACAGAATTTCACAATTTTTTTTCCATTAGTTGGATACCAAGATGACAGTGAATTATGGAAGTTAGTTCTGCAAAAGGCAGAATTTTGAAGGAAATACTCAGCCTTGCTCCTCTTGCATTTTCTTCTGAACTGTATTGAAAAAAAAAAATCCAAAAATGTGTATGAGATTGAACAAGTGTGTGTATGGTCACATCAATGCAATTTTCCTACCCAGTATTTTCAATACTCATATGTAGGGTAAATTATGAATTGTTAGTATAGCTGGGAGTTGCGTGTTTCCAAGTGGAGAATGCACAAGTATTAGCACTTAAATTTACACATATAGTTTTAGAAAGATTTTTCTCAAATCTCTGTCTTTTCTTTGTTTCCTGCTGTGCCCAGTTACTACCCCCATTCTTCAGACTCTAGTCAATCTTCAAAAATCATTCTATTTGTATGAGGGTAACTGCACCCAATTTATTGCAACACTCCATTCCCATTTATCTTCAACTCTAAAGCACTTTGAGATTCTTTGTATGAAAGACATAAGATAAAGCTAAATTAAATGAAACTGAATTCAGCTGAATCTATCTGACTAGCCTAACAACTTTTAAACTTGACAAGAGAAGTTAAGATAGCAAGTTAAAGTGATATATTAGGCAGGAAGACACTGTCCCAACCACTATTTCACCTTTTTTTCCAAAATCTTCAAGGGAGAACTGATAATTGAGAAGAATTTCCTGGATATCTTTGATTTGCTGCTGATATTATTGCTGCTACTAAAGCCTCAGAAAGAGCTTTTGGCAGTTATCATAATACTCACTTGGAGACTCGGGAGGGTCTGCAGAGCACTAAGATCTCACTTAAACTGACAAAAAAGGAAAAAAAAATTACTCAAGTGAACATGAAGAAGTTAGAATGTATTGTAGAGAAAAATGACACATTATTTAAATCTAAAGGGAAAAAATGGATTTAGAGAGATGAAAATTTAGGTCAAATTTATATGCATTGATTAATAGTTATTTATGATCGTACACTGAATAGATATATTTATTTTACACTGAGCTATTTTATTACACCAATAACTTAGTACTGTTGCAAAGAGCAATTATTCCGGTAGATAATTTATAAATCCTCATAGATAATATATAAACATAAATTATTTTCTGAAGCTGAGTAGCCCTGCATTTAAATAGAGTATGGAACTTGTCCTCTGTATCCGGACTACATTAACCACAGTGTGACCGAGTACACTCAGCAGTTATGAATCTTTCCTTTTAGGATCCTGCGACTATACCTGATCAAAAAGTTTCAAAACCTTTTAAAATCAAACATAGTATTTTTTTGCTCTACAGAAACAAAGATAATGTGAAGGGACTAAAATCGGTGAGGCTGCTAGTAGAGTGCATTCTCTCACACAGTAGGAGGGTCAGGATGATTCCTCTCAGTCCTGTGAACTCCCCACTACCTTCCTGCTCTCTCTCATCACTACCTGATTACCCCAGATTCAAAATTGGGATGTCTTAGCTTTAAGAAGAGAAAACTGTCAGCCATGCTGGCCATAGCAGAACTAGTAATTAATTGCACATGCATGTACAGAAAGGCCCTTTTTCAGTGTGAAGGCTTTATTTTTGTTATTGGCTTACTCCTTTTTGCTTTCTCACAAATAGCTTGCTTTGACTTAATTCTGGAATTCTATATTGTTTCTGCCAAACAGAAAACCTGAGAGCTATGTGCTATTTATAATAAATAGGTATATCACACATAGTTCCTAAAGAAAAATAAGCAAAGGCCACATCTTCAAATGTGTGATAGTGTGATCTCACATCCTGCACCCAGATTACACCAATTTACAGTTATTGATGTCTTACCTGCTGCTCTTATTATTTGTAAGTTAGGCTAAACTGATTTGATCATGATTTGGTTTGGGGTTTTTTTATAAAGTGTTTTAAGGCACAGGGATTGAGTTAAAATATTAACATAAGACTTAACTGATTATTGACATTAAATTTATATTTGACAATAGGAATTAATACAAATTATGTTAATACATGACAGTACATCCCTTGAAATTTATGTATGACTTGGCACAAAAGTCCATTTTTGTAAGTGCTTTTATATATTGACATCAAAATCATGTGAAACCTCTGGCATATGCAGCTGTACTCTTTTTTTTTAATTTATACTTCTTAATGAGATTACTTTTCATGGTATGAAATGTTTTGTCATAAAGTGGTCATTTAATTCTTGTCTTTTAATTGTAATGGACCATTATTGCTGCTGATTTAAAATATATTATCCTCTTACAAGCAAATTTAATCACAGGAACTCTATTTCCCTCTAATCTTTACTAGAACAGTGGAAAGAAAACTCTGCTATGTATTTTATTTAGCAAACAACTGAGTATTTTCAAAAAAGACAACAATTTCTGAAATCAACCAAACCAAAATTGTTTTTGTTAAATTGGAGAGTAACTTGCAAATATCTGAATGGTCAAAGAAAAAAGTCTAGAAAGATAATATAGCAGGCTTCATATATCAACATCAGATAATAGTTTGAAAATTTGAGGTTGTGCTTACATTCTAAAAGAATAAATGTAGGAAGTTACTTGAATACCATTACCTCTGCTGTTATATCTAGACACTCTTACCTCACTAATATTTCAATCAGTGTAAGTAATTATTTTCATAACCATTTAGAGCTTTTCATAATTTTGGTAAACTTAAAAAGAAAAAAATCATATTTTCCTCAGGAAATAGTAAATGATGATGCCAAGAAGTTTCAATTTACCTTGCCAGAATTAAAGTGAGTATGTCTCCTCCTCTCCTCCCATGTACCTCAATTTTCCAGTATGTTGAATTTTCTAAATAAAATGGTATAAATACCACTTTTTAAAAAGAAAATTGTGTGGATTTGGGAGGGGGAGATTTTTAGTTACAAAAATGGATTACTTCAGCTGACTTGGTTTTACTTAATAAAGAGATTTTTAGATCTTTTCCCTATTATTATGAGTCACGAAGCAAACATTTGTATATTACGAGACACCATTGCCATGGTACCACTGCACTGGCTCTCCCAGTTGCTCTTTGAAATGTAACAAAATATGAAGCCAGGAGAAGAAGGCTTTTTAACAGTATTAGAGGCATCTGCACTGCCATATTACTTACTCGGTAGTAGTTCAAGGAATATCTAGTGTTTAACACACAGGAAGCAAATAGTAGGTACTATTTGTATGCAAGCTTCTCTAAGCCTTTCTCTGCAAAACAAATATATTTGTGTAAATATCATCCAATGAGCAACAGGGGATCAAGGAAAGAAATACCATCCTGGTTGATAAGTCTTGATTTTGCTTGTCCTAGCAACGAGACCTTATGTCCTCAGAAGGCCAGAAAATGATGACTTCTTGAGTGCTTCAATACCTGCAACATTTCAGTGGGAGAAAGAAGAAAATGTGGAGTAAAATTAAGTTATAAGTTCAGAAGAGTTTAGAACAAGGAAAGTCACCAGATTCAGACAACTCAAGTAAAGCCCTCAATTTATTTTCTAAAACTTGCTTTTCAGCGACTGACATTGGAGATTCAAGCTCCAAAGTACTAAATAGAAGGACGAAATAGCCCAGGAGAGACAATATCCTTACCTGAACAAAGGGATTATGTGATCGTGTCCTCCTTACATTTCTGCAGTTATTCCAATGTACAAAGGTAATAACCCTATTCAATTTTCTTCATTTTCCATTAGATTCTTGAGTTCTCTTATTGACAGTGATGTGTCTTGCTTTCTTCCGAGCAGGGCAACCACCTGTTTTTTATTCTGTTACCACACTTCTCCTTCTAGAGAGCTGCAACAGTGGCTATTAGGCTTCTGTTCCCTGCTCAGAGTTTTATGTAAATATTGCTTTGTGAAATACAATACACAGGACAGAAATTGTGTATGACCTCTGCTCATAGAATAACATGAGGATTTTTAAAAATTAGCTTCTTTTAAAAGAGTCTTCATCTTTCATGAGCACAGACAAGTACATAAAACAACAACAAAAAATTCCTATATTCTATGTTATTGCCCATAATGTCAGAAGTGACTGGTGTCTTAACAGGGTCAGTAAGATTCAACAATGCTTCAACCATTTCTAGCCAAATTCTGGACCTTTAATTAAATTTGCAGGTAAATGTGGGTTTAAATTCAAAAGCTGAGGGTTGGGCACATGCTCTGTCCTTCTCACTTTGCAAGGAGCATCCCTCTACAGCAAAGGGATAGAGAGAATATCACTGGGTCTGTACCACCTGAAACCATGATAGTTACTCTTATTAAAGTTCCAGTCAATGCTTTTGATGCAATTGATTCTTGCAAGGTTAGCAACTCAAGATATTAAGAGATGTATATAATTGTATACACTTGTCCATGTTTTTACATCTGTTGCTATTTCAGCTTGAGGCAGGTGGTAAGTCGGATGTCATATCACACCTTACCAACTGGATTGCTTGCGTTTGACCCTGAGAATTGTGATTTTTGAATTCATGGTCAGAAGAAGGCAAACATTAAAATATAGGTTACGTTTGTAGAAATTTTGTTTTATACATACTTGAAAGAAATAGTTGCAGAAACCTCTTTTTTCAGGATGAGCCTTAAAATAAACAATGTGTCAGGATAGAGCAAATTGATTCTGAACGCTAAATCAGAGAAATGAGCAATTGCTGAATTCTAAATTGAATTGAGAATCAATGAATTTCATTTAATAATCAAATATTTGAATTACTTATTAAAACTTCCATAGATATCTGTACAGAGAAAGTCTTATGCCTTCAAAATAAACAGTAGAAAAAAGTAAATGCTGCAATTTAAGTGCTGTGTTTTCAAAACAACATGCAATCAGAATAATTAATGGAAATGCAAATGCAAATACAATACTAGTTTCTAGAAGAGCTTTATCTTGTGAAACAAATAATTTAATTATAGTTACAAAGCTTGCAGCTGAAACAAAAGAATGAAGGAAGATTATTTCCTAGAAGTGAGTAGGAATTTTCTGATGATGTATTTTTTCATTAAGAAAAGTAAGTTTATAAAAACTGAAACTTTCTACTGGAATACAATTTATTCTGCAAAAATCCCTCTTTCTGTCCTGAAGACAATTTCTGATTAGCCAAGAGACTGATTCTGAGCAAAACAAAGAATTTCCCGACCCAGGGCCATTGTAATGACTATGAAAGGAAAGGTCTCTTCAAAGTTCATGATCTGAATCTAGCAGACTGAAAACCACAGTGCAGGTTCCCTACAGCCTACGTGAACATCCAAATAGTAGGTAAAAATGTAGTTTTGGTCTTTTTCCTCCTCTCCCCTCTTTCCTTTGCCATGAAATGCTTTGCAAGTGCTTTAGTTTGTTGCAATATACAGTAGGAATAATCTGAAATCTCAAAAGTTTGTAGCAATAAAATTGCTGCCCAGCTCCCTTTTGCACGGTTTAATCTTCAACTGTTCACTTTTCACCATTGACTCAAACCAGATTGATACTGATACTTGATAATAGTTTTGTTCCTAATGCCCTCAGCATATATATGGGCCATAAAACTAATACAGATTAGGATGAAACGCTCTGTGATACACTTCAAATGGTTTTGAAGTTTTAGGAGATTAGAGATCACTCAGTAAGTGAGAAAAAAATAATATGATCTGGTTTTGAAGGGCTGATTAAAAGTAGGTGATTAACCTGAAATAGATCTTACACAATTTCTTGCATTCATATTGTTTCACAATCACCCTGAACTTAGTTTCCATGCAGGCTACTTAGCCATCCCCTTTACTCTCGTGGAATGTGATACTGGGCTGCCTGTCAGTACAAGGGGATTGCAGTCTTGTCTCTCTGATATCAAATGTAAGATGGCATCACAAAAGCAAGTAAGAATGGCAAAGGCTGCAAGGCCAGACACAGGAAACTTGACTCTTCACTGCATTCTAAAATGTAGATGTATATCCCAGGTTATCTAGGTGTGTTCCTGAGTGTGATCTAGGAGGTAAGTTCCATAGCAAATGTGATTTCATCAGCTGTAGCCTTAGCTCTGAGGTCCACTGGTATAGGGATAACCCTTTGGACAAACAGAAAATTGGCAGCAGACTGTTGTAGCTCATTTGCATGGTTGTCTGCAAGATTAACGAGTCCTGTCTGTCCCACTGTGGCCATGTCTTTCTCATTTGAGGTTTCAAATTGATGTTTCAGTAAGGAATTAAATACAGTGCTTCCATTTCTGCAGTTTTACATAGGCCTTCCATTAAGTTTCAGCATAAAACATCAGGCTTTTTGGTCAATCCTATGCAACAATTCAAAAGCATGTATTCAAGAATGTTGACTTTCACTTTATTTCTAGTAATTTATATTGCTGAAGACAGAAACAAGGCATTTACTAAAATTATATATACACTTGTACACACAGAACTTGCACTGAAATGATAAAAATTTATGAACTTTATCTTATAAGATTACTTTATAAAATAACTTTATCTTATAAGATGTAGGGAATCCAACAGATGTCTGACATGAACTTGAGTTACTGACATCAGTAATGGCTATGACTGGTGCTTATTAACACTAAATGTAATGAAGCAGCAGCATGGCTAATGGCTTTTTCATATCCTAGCTGTCAGAACCATAAGTGTCAGGAATCTTGGCTTTCATGCAAACTCCAAAGAAGAGCTTCCTCTTGCAGCCAAAGACTTTTCTGCTCACCCTTGCCAAGCTTAAGCCCTTCCTATTTGTTTTGTCCTATTTATTCCAGTGCTAGATGAACATCTCTCCCTCGGCTTGTCTTGCTTTGTTTTCTTTACCTACCTAAATATGTACTCTGTTTCTCAGGCTTCTTGACTCCTTTGTAGACTCATTGTTCAAGGTGTGGTCTGGTCAGCCCACCAGTTTGTCTTTTCTTAGTATTTGATTATATTCTCCTCGGTGGCTTATGCACTATGTATCTTTCCTCCTTTCCTCCTGGCTTCAGGTCACAGCACTTCTTTCTCCATCTCCACATTTCACTGTTAGTTCCTCCCCCACTTTCTCACAGCAGTAACCCTGACCCTTTGGTCCTGTCTTTGACTGTATTTTATATGTAGGATGCACAATAAGCAACTGGCCTTGCTTTCTTCAGTACATGGCTACACCGGATTTTAATTCAGACCAAAATGGAACCAAGACTCAGTGCAAGACAGGGCACAGGGGTTGGTCAGCACTCAGGGATATGGTGTCTGTTTGGGCAGGATGAATGTTTGGGATTTTAGCTGCTCTGCTGAACTTAGGGAGTTATGGAGAGGAGAAAAAATTCTTAGCATTTGAAAATGAGAGATGAAGTAGATCTGATCAGTTTGTATTATGGTTTGAACATATTTTGCTTGCTTCTGATTCAAATCCAGAGAAAAATTTATTGTAGTGAAGTTCTCTGCTAGAAAATATTAACATTATAGTGAATGAGTGGCAATATAATACAAACTCAAGTAAATTTCATGTTTCGTCTTGTATTAAAAGGTATGCATTTTTAAACTTTGAACCTCAGCAAGACTCAACTTATTTGTCATTCCTTTTAAGTTGTGTTCTCCATTTCAAAGTCTGTGAGGTGCTTAGAGCAAGGTCATCAGAACTAAGGATGAGCTTGTAAAACAATTTTGTAAGCTTTTTTTTTACTTTCTTCAATGTTAAAAATATTTTGCTCTATAGTTTTATCAAAGAAACATTATAGCCTAGAGTTACTTGGCTATCACTGGGGGAACCTGTGATTTCAGACCTTTTATTTATGGAGGAAACATAAGTGACAGAATAGTTACTTTGCACTTTTTAAAAATAATAATTCCATTTCTGACCATATCCTACTTGATTTTATTGTTTGTACTTGACTGAAGGCTATGACTTTCATGGATCACTTTTATTATATTAAATGAAAAACTTGTCTCTCAGTTTCTTTCTCCAACTTTTCTGTACACTACTCAGTTAATCCTGAAACAAATTGATCTCCTCGCTGTATATATACAGGGAAAAACAATCTGCTCAGTTTTCCAGAGGCTGTGAAATGTTTAGAATGAGTAATTAATTCAAAAAGTCTCCTGAAAATGTAAATATCATCCAAGATTTGTAAGGATTGATTTTGGAATATTATGAACTGCCATAAATTATTGCAGATTTTCAAGTTTCAGTGTTATTTTTTTCAGATGCAGATGAAAATGTCTCTGACACATTCCCACTAACTGTACTATTTTCTAAGATTATTGAACCAAGTTATGTTACAAGGCTAAATGCATGTCTAATTTTTCCTTTCTCTAGATCTGCTCCTGAAGTATCTGAAGTACCTGTGCAGATGCAATCCCACAATCTTCCCGCTATTGACCATCCCTACAGCTGCGGTTTCCTGGCTATCAGCTGTGCCTGCACATTTGCCTGCAGGTTTGGTAATTGTTTTCTTTAGGGATCTGGGACTTGTTATTTAAGAAGGAAAGGAATCTCCTTTAAAATTCACTTATTTGATTTTTAAAATCAACTTTTGATTTGATTTGAAAATCAATTGTATGAAAAGTAGAAATAAACTTTCCTGTGTGTAAGGATATCAGGAAAGTATTTTGATAAAACAGTTTGCATGCATATTTAAGTTGCTTAAGGGATTGGCATACCCTGATGGTAACTAAGTCTGACCTAATTTCTTAGACCACTTCTGAAGCTGTCTTTTTCTCAGCTTGCTTACTGCTGTATTGAGCATTAATCCCTTCTGAAGCAGATTTGGTGCTTTTATACCTCTGTATTTCAGAATGTGGGCCTTTCTGTTTACGGAGAAGATCCAACCCTAAAGGTAACTGAGGTATTTTCTTACAGCTACACCGGTGCAGATGAAAGCAATTCTGTGAGGTGTATCTCAGTGCCTGGGTATACTGTCAATCTGGTTTCACCTGGAAATAAAAGGCTTTGCAGTATCGATGAAGGGGGATCTTTTGAAGCCTGAGATATTGGGGTTACTTTTTATAAGCAAGAGGCACTTTATGGCGGGGCACGGCCCATGAATCCAGCCCCGCAACAGGACGCAGGCCTTGCGCTGGCTTGCACGGGCCTGCTGCTCCCGCTGCCCTGCGGGGAAGCGAGGGCGGCAGAGGAGCGAGTGAAGCCCTGCAGGGCAGCAAGAGGGGCTGCTGCAGGGCGGGAGAGTGGGGCGAGGTGGTCGCCAACGGCTCCTCACACACCGGCTTCAAACCCTCCACAGCTGGCAGGGAGAGGGAAGCCAGCAGCAGCAGTAACCAGGCAGACCCTTGACAAGGGCAGGCTGGGGCGCCCCGCCAGCTGGGCACAAGGCTGCTGCAGGCGTGGGGACGCCATTGCATGGGCTGGGGCTGAGGCCCTGAGGTAAACATCGCTCCACAGGCTGGGGCGAAGGTGCAGGGAGGCTTCCCACAGCCCTTCCCACACAGCCTCTCCTAGCAGCCTGGCGTGGAAGGCCCGTGAGCCTAACTTCATCTGTAGGGTTGGGATGCAGAAGTAGTCAGGGTTTCAGAGTTTCTAGAATTGACCTCAGGCAGTTAAATTAGGCCTCTGCTCTCTTAACCAAAAAACCTTTGATCTTTTTTGAGTGATTTTTAGAGTTTGTTTTTTGACAAGGGACACAACAAATGCGGTCTCTAGCACTAGTTCCTTCAGAGTACTTAACCGTTCGTTTCTAGTGCACAGTAAGTGATGTTAAACCAAGCAAACTAATGCACAAACAGGCCTTGGATTTCTGTGTCCAGAACTTCCTGTTTTAATTTCTTTTGGGCATGTCTTCATGGTTGTCTCTCTGGAGATACCTATGTTAAGATTGTTCATCTGTCTTGATTCCCAAAAGTAAAAGCAAGAGACCCTTGTCCTATCCATACTCTTGTAACTGTAAGCATATATAATACTTACTGCAAAAACCATCTGTGCATGCATCATTTGATGGCGCTTAGTGTAACCAAAATGTTATTTCCTTCTGCTATGAATGAAAAAAATTAATTCTCAATCTGCTGTTCACTTTTATGTTCAAAGAACATATACTTATGATATGTCATATAGTTCCAGTCATATAGCTCCCATTCACCACAGAAGTCCTATCCCTGGAAGTAGTTCATTGAATATAATATCTTATAATACTGAATCCAGTGTTGCAATAAATATCTCATTTGAAGCAGTAATAGCAGACTATTATTCTAAGCAGCCTTAGCCTTCCTTAGCTGTAACAAATTATTTAGAATTATTCAGGGTAAAGTATATAGGTGAGATGTTAATAGAGAACCCGTTAGCCCAAAATACTTTTTCAATCAAGAATTTGAAATGCAGACTAGAGTAGGATTTGATACTATAATAGCACCTTTCATCTGAAGGCATTCTAAAGCAATTTTCAGTAATGAGCTAGATAGTGTGGGTGCTCCGACTGTGGGGAATACAAATATTAATAGCCATGATTTGTTCAACATAAGCTTTCTTACACAAAGATTAAAGTATGGAAATATGTTTGACTGGAATGAAGAAAATTGCTTAAGAGGCTGCACACCTGCCCAAAAATAATTTTTAAAGAGTACTAGCCCTTTCACCTCAGCACTAAGAAGAATTAAATCACTAAATTAAAGTTTTTGGCATTTTCAGCAGTCATTTCCAGGGCTCCATGTCCCTTCCCCCCAGTACCTCAAGCCTTAAAAATAACACTCACACATACACCCTCACTGAAGACAATCTGGAAAAACAAGGAGCAGTATAGCTAAAAGCCCAAAAATATCAATACAGGGAAAATTGCAGAGAGAGAGAGTGCATAAGTGAAATGTGGTGAACTTTAAAATTCTTTTGTTTCAGTGAATATTTTACTCCTCAACCAGTAGCATAAAAGGCTTCCAGAGTCTCACTGCTTCCAGGTTAGTGAGCGGATTGTAGCCAAAAACTCTCAGAAGATGAGTAAAAATTTTTTTTGTTTTAAGAAAAGATTCTGTGTTCTTGTATCTGGAAATCAATAGCTATATGGTAAAGAATTACATAATGAATTTTATTAGGCAATAGGAGGGATAAATGAAAATTTTTTTCTACTTCAATATCTTATGCATTAGAAAGTCTTGTATAGGAGTGGCTGGTAGCAACTCCTTGGCAATGAAGTCTCTAAACTATTGATTTATGTATTGCTAGAAAACATCCTCATAGTTGAAGTAAAGGTCTGTAAAACATGGAGAGCAATATCTTCAAATACTGTACAAAACTGCCTTAGCTTTGCTAGAGAAAAATAATTTTAATATCTGAAGAGAGAAAAGTCTGCGTTAAATGCAAAGTAGAAAGTTAAAGAAGTGATTGTGCTCTGATTGAAAACCTGAACTCAGTTTCAAAAGGCAACTTTAATTTAAAAAATTCAGAAAAGACCACATTATTTGACTAATAGAGAGAGGGATATGAAAGTGTTTTAAAATTGTTACTCCTAAAGAAGTAGAAGCAAAATCTCTGGACAGTAGAGCAAAGATTATGTTCTTCCAAGGATCAAAGATTTCATTCTTACTTTCTGAGAAATGCCAGTAACTTTACCATAGATTTGAGCATACGGGTTTTCTATGGAAAATACAGGATAAACCAGACTGAATTCCAAATAGAATTATGTGGGATAGCTACAGAAGAAGTACGACTTCCTCTGTTAAAGATGCTGGAAAACAGGTTTCTCTCATCAGCTCAAGCAAAATTCTGGAGCAATTAGTCTTTAATGTGTTGGAACACCAGATCCATAATTTCTTTGTTTCCTCAGCTTCTATTTATAAAATGTTCAAGTTCAATCCCTTCCTGCATTTGCAGGTTTAGTGTCATGTGTTTCAGCTAACTAATGTGGTTGAGATGTTCACATGTCACTGTGAAAAGTATCACGCTCAGACATAGAAATTCGAATACATCTTTCTTCTGTGACATTTTTATCACCTGAGTAAAACATTTGAGTTCTGATAGAATTTCTTTTTATGTTTGGCTTTAATGACTGTCCATCTTTGTTCATAACCTGAAATGTATTTTTCTGCATTGTCTACCTTTTAAATTTGTCTTATTTCTGTTAGCTAGCTCACTTGAAGAAGTGACAAAATAATGTGGTCCCTTAACATGTGTTCTGTGGTGACATGCCTCTCCAGATGAGCAAGGGAGAATGGATAACCTTTTAGAGTTAAAAAGTTTAAGGAAGAAAGTGCCCTGTGGGAGTTATTTGCCAGTCTGCAGATTTTTGTAACAGGCAAACCAGTGGCAGCTCCAAGGCTTTTTAGAGAATATTGCTTCCTTGTGTGCCAAAATATTTGACAGGACAGGGACAATCATACCAAATATACTAACAATAGAATTGTCCACAATGAAACAGACAGTTGGAGGTAAAAGATATGATCTTTGAGTAATTAAAAAGATTAAAAATTAATATTGAGTTCATTATTCTGTGTTAATTCCTGCTTGCTTAACTTCACTTTGAATGAACTAGAAAGCCATTTGTCCATTAGGTACATGAACATCTAGAAATGTCATGCTAAAATCTTGAAGGATCTGAAATGCCTTCAGTGGAGCATGAGAGAGGAAAAGAAATATTCCCTAAGCAAAACCCTAAGCTACTAAATGTTCATCTTTTCCCCTTTTAATTCTATAACTTCATAAAATTTATGGGGGATTGTTTTCTGAATGTTTCTGAAGCTACTTACCTCTACTTATATTGTCCTCATAATTGCCTTTCTAATAACTAGAAGAATTACCTTGTAAGTACCTTGTCTCTTTTAAACTATGGTTGCAGTAATTTGTACTGAAACATACTTTGAGCTGGCTGTCTTACTTAAAATTCATCCCATACGTGTATGCTCTTTAAAATACATAAAATAGTTTAGTTCAATTAATTCTCCTTGTTCTTATTAATTTTTATAAATGCGTTTGTATGTATGTATAGAGGGAGGGAGGATTGGTAAGCAGTGGTTCATCTCTAAGAATGGCATTTTGGTGCTCACAAAATATATCAAAAGCTGCCATACTAGATATGAAATAATTTCCCCACTACTTACCTATTATATAAGTAGTTCTTAAACATGCAGTACATTACTGCCTGCCTAATTTGCATTTGTCGTGTTCCAGGGCTATTCCCTTATCAACATAATACCCTCTGAGGTTGTACTGCCTGCAATAAATTACTTCTGCTTTTTCTTTTGTTCTCAAGGTTATCCTAATCTCTTAAGAACACTTAAGGACACTAAGGCTATGAAGAAACAGAGAATGACAACCAAAGTTCCATTACAAGCTAGTAAGTTCAACATTTTGACATTTGATATTTACAGTTAAGAGTACAGAAAAGATATAGAGACCTTGCACTATTGTGGAACAAACTTCACTCTCATTGCACTCACAGAATCACTCCCAATTTGCACTGTGAACAAAACACTGCATAATGGTGACATGGAAAATGTTAATAATTTTAGGACAATCACACGTCTGTTTTTCAAGGACATTTCCTTTATTTGTAAAGTGTCAAGGGAGGGGGAGAAGAGACAGATGCAATTTATCTGATCTAATTATAAACATTTAAAGATGCCTTTCTTCAATTATTAAAGGGATTGGGAGTGACTGGCTCAGACTTATGCATCTAGCATTTAGATGTCCGAGTTAAGCCAGATCCGTCCCTCACTCTGTGTCTGACTAAGAATTTCTGAGCACAAAAATTAAATTCCTAGTCCAGTTAACAGGAAATGTAGCTCAAGCAGCCTACAGAGAATTCAGGCATTTGTCACATTCTATGCAGAGGCAATAAATTCAATACTACTTGAAAATGTCTTGTTTGCATAGATATAAATAATTTTAAAATCACAAAATATTTATAACTGGTAAAGTATGGAACGGAATTAAGCTAACATGACTTTGGATATGATGCCTGCAGGACAGACTAAATAGCTTTATTCTTAAAAATACAGTAAATTGCATAAGGAAGTTACTGAAGAAAGTAATTATGTAATCTTTTATATTATCAGTGTTATTTTAGTTTCTTTGAATAGTATCTGACTTTTTACATACTCCTATATATACTGTAGTTTTCAATGTCACAGCTAAATTTCAGATCAATAATGACACCTCTGTGAGAATTTTCTGAATGTTACGGATGTTAAAATGTCATTATTTTGCTATTTTTACTAAGTATAGCCATCATCACTTTACTCCCATTGTTTCATTCTTTGGCTCTCATATGTACCTACGGGGCATTAATTTCAAACAAATGAATACAATTTTTGACACCATATAAAATTACATTACCAGCATAGCTGACTTGTTTAGTCCTTCTTTTTCGTTCATCAAAACTGAGATAATACTGAGGGCCACTTCAAATGTTGTTGCTGACACAACCAGTGTTTTTGAGGTATTTTTTAACCAAATGGATGATTTTTTTGTAAACATGATATTACAACATAACTGTCACCCACCCTTCCGAGAAATGCCTCAAAATGTAGTTTTTTCTTCTGCTTCACTGTTAAATCCAGTGTTGTTTAATAATCTACATCCAGAAACCAATCTACATCTTGAAGAAAATACTATTACTTGCTCTGCATTAAGTCCAACTAAACATTTAGACAATTTTTAATTGAGAGAAGGTTGGACAATGTAGTAGTAATTTGGAGTCAGGAGGAAAAGCAAAATTAGTTGCTCTGGCACAAGCCCTTGGCTTGTTATGGAGGAAGATGATTACTATAATTAGTGGCAGTGAAGATGTACAATTCTCTTTATGAAATGGCTGTGGATGATCTCAAAAAAATTTTTATGCTGGCTGTCTAGCCAGAAAAATATCAAAAGGAGACACCTGTGTTCCACATAGGAACATCTGTAAATATGTTGTTATATAAGCAGTCGCTGCACTGTCATGTACTGTACTTGTTGCTGGAGTCAGCCTAAGCTGAAGAACTGGTCCAGTTTGAACAGAAAATAAAAGGGGAGAGATGGACAGCATCTCAGCAAAGATCCCTTTTACTTCATTTTTCTTCCTTACTGTTTTTTATTACATTTGTGCTTTTATTCTGGAGGTCAGCCTAGGAATTCATCTTCCCAATTGCCTGCTGTAATTCATAGGCCAGAGTGTAATAACCTTTCTTCTCTCCCTAACCCCCCAACAAGTAATCTTTTAATTCTTATATGTGAAATGCCTCCATAGGAAGCTTGAAAGCACCTCCATCTTTGCATCTCAGCATTTTTCTTAGATAGTAGATACATAGGTTTGAACACCACTTTAAAGAAAGAAAGAGAATAAAGCCTGGGATGCTGCTCCAGTGAATAAGTTTTTGTCTAAAAGCAAGGGGAACGAAAATCTCACTCTTTTTTCTGGCCATTTTGAAAAAGAAAACCATTTCTGGATTATTTTTTTTAAGAGGAAATTAGTTTGTTTGCAGTATGCTTTAAAACCTACTGGCTCAAGAGCTTTAGAAGAGCAGGCTGAAGTTTGCCATCTGCAGTGAGGTACGTGACACTTGACTCTTTCATGACTTAATTGTTTCTTATCATTTAGAGAAGCTGAGATTTTTTATCTGAAGTACTTACATATTGAACTCCGTCTTCAGTTTATATGTTACCTAGAGTCCATGTAACCCAAGGGCATACTTTCAAGGTTTTGTCTTTGGATCTGGGAGTTTAAACTCCATGTAATTCATGTATTAGGCATTTAAGTCCCCTTTCCAAGCTGTGGTATCTTACCTGTTTTGGGGTCATTATACCATTTTAAATGTGCTGTATTTATTTGCTCAGTCAAACAAGAAGTCTGTGAACAGAGCTGATCTGGTATTTAAGTGCAATTTCAGACAAATTGTCCATTATCCTGCTACTGTGACATACATTAATAGTCCTATATATTAAGTATCTTCCAGCTGTAACTTCCCAGCTGTTACTGAGAGCATATAGATTATTTTTCTCACTCTTACAGTGCTGCCACCTATAGTGTAGAAAGAATAAGAAAAAGCTTGTAACAGTAAAGCTACATAAGGAGTACTTTCAGACCAGGGAGAGGAATACAGTATATCCAAATGAAGATTAAAGAGAATTTGTAGAGAAAGAGCTACCTGATTTGGAATGAAGTCAGGAACCCTGTGGCTAATGAGCTCATCCTTGCAAAAAAAACCACAAGGCAAATTATGAACTCAGGCCCAAAAGTACAGGCCATCAAAAGTAGATCATTAATTCCATATATTTCGTGGAATATGAAAAAATATTATTCAACAGTATCTGAAGTCGTGACTTAAATGACAATGGTAGGATAACATTTAAATCTAAAAAAAATTTCTATGAGAAATTATACTACCTTTCTAAGTCGAGGAGAAAATCTGTCTCAATAGATGACAGCAGAGTCCTTCTGCTTTTTTTCTTTAATCTGTTTCAAAGGCCAACAGATATTTTATAACAGTCCCTTTCTTTCCCAAAGCAGGCATTTGAGGAGGCCCTATATTTGATGCTCCATTTCCCAAACTAAAATCCCCTGCCTTGACATTGTTCAAGGTGAGCTTAAATAGGGCAAGACACATGCTGTTCTTACAGTTGTATTTGTTCAGGTGCACAGTTCCCAACTGCATGGGGCTCCCCACTCCCAGTACTAAATGCCAGAAGACAGAAAAAGGGGAAATGGGCAGGGAGGAGAATGTTATTTAAAGGTCCTGCTATTGTTAGAACAGTTACAGTATCCAAAAGCATTGTAATTAACAGTATCAAACATACGATTTTCTCTTCCTTGCTGTAAAAGAAAACAAATGACATCATTGTTTCATGGTGATAATGTTCAGATTTGGCTGTGTTTAAGAAAGAGGGTAGTGCCCTCCCCTTTCTTTCCAAAGAACTGCAGGCTCTACCTTTTTCTTTTTTTCTTTTTTTTTTATTTTTTTATAGAGTCCTTATTAAAGAAAATAAATGTTAATGGGATGCCTCTAGCAGTATAATTAAAACTTTCTGGCTTGATTAAAGTATGCAGACTGTCAACTGCTACACTGTAAGAGATTCTGCCATTGACATTTCGGAATATGTAATGCATTCAGGGGAAAATGTCCCAAAGGGGGTTTACTTTCTTCTAAGTAAGCATAATTCATGACAAAATTTAAAGAAGAAAACCACGAAGTGAACTAAAATAAACAAGACACCTGTAAGTATGAGTGAATCTTGCTAATGTTCAACCAAAAATTGATGCTGTATTCCCAGGACAAGGCATTATACATTTATATATAAATAATGAGGTGTTATATAAAAATGTATGTGCTACAGACAGCATTGGTATCTGGGCATCTGCCTTGCTTACTAATGAGGCTAAGACACTGGAGTGAGTCACGTTGCCAAGGAATATGTTCTTGTGTGCATTTCTGAGCGAGATTTCAAGATCTGGGTGTTTCATTCAAAAGAGAGGGGTTGAGAGGAGGGGGCTGTATTGAGTAGGTGTATGAAACATGAAGTAAGAGATGGGGAGGCCAAAGTGATGTGCAAAGTAATTTTATGTTCTAATACAAATTATCCTTTCATTAGAGAGTGAAATAAACTCCTTGGTCGGGTCAAGGGAGAGTAAAAATGGTTCATTTATAATAACTTGCGGAGGCTGGAAATTGTTTGCATAAAATGACAAGAGAATATGATTCTATCACTCAATTCTCTGTAACAGTCCTACTCTTTTTTTCCTTTTTTTTATTTTTGTTTTGTTTCGTTTTGTTTTTGTAAGTGACCCTGGAATTTGTCCAATTCTCTTTAGAAAGAAAATACACTTTGATTTACTTTAGTTGGTTGTTTTTCCTCATACACAGACTGAAGCTTGAAACATGCTGTTGAGGCTTTCATAAGAAACAAAAAGCAACCCTATAACATATTGCTTTTTGTTTTTTTAAATTTATTCAGCTAAGGTCTGCAGTTTGTTTAGGTCTAAGATCTGCAGTGCATGAGACTGGCTCTGATGTAGGTGAAGGTGGGACACTGCACTGAGTGAGCAAATTCAGACATCATGCTGCATCTTGAACTATTCAGGTAGATCTATCTGTGCAACTGTAAGCCATGCCCAACATTTGTATATGTGTGCTTTGGGACATTCTAACTGAGACTCTTATTGAGAAGGTGAAGCAGTGATCCACCAAGATATGGTGGGTTTAAGTCTTCTGAATCCCAGATAAACAATTTGGTTCCTACTGTCAACCAGTTATTTTGTTACAGCTTTGCACATACCGTTCTGCTACTGGATCTCCTGAATGCTGATCCTAGCATTCTTCTGGATTAACCAACCCTTGCTTTGGATCCTGAAGTATTTTTTTAACAAATGCTTTGGTATTTTAAAACGAAGCAGGTTTTAAAGACTTGTCAGAAAAATCTAAAACCAAAAAATTTGTGTGCACTTTATCCACCCTGCAATTGCATGAAACATCTTTCCTGCTAATAGATCCTTAACATATAATGGATCTACTGTGACTGTGACATGTAGTGTGCATAGACTCATCTTCTTCCTTTTCTGCTTAGACGGTAATAGCAGTACACAGATGCATCAAGATCAGCCACCTGGAGCCTTCCTTCATCAGGATGGTGGCCTAATTCATCTGGCCTTGTGCTAGGCCTCGTTTAGTTTAAAAATTAGTTGTTTTCCAGCATGAATCACACCAAAGCAGAAATAGCCCTTTGGAATGCTTACTCTCTCTCACTAATTTTATTTAAAGATATCTCTGGTGATTCAAATTTAACTATGGTTCAACTCTGAAACTTTTGCCATATGGGTTTCCCTGAGTTGTTATGTAATTTGTCATAGGCCAAAGAATCTCAGTTATTAATGTGTTTTACTTAAAGCAAATTTCTTAATGAAGTGTGAAAGATAAAAAACAGAAGGAGAATGGGTGTTGTTTATTTTACATTCTCTGAGATCCACAGTTCTATGTGTTATCTTGTAAATCAGAGAAACACAGAATCATTAAGGTTGGAAAAGACCTCTAGGATCACAAAGTCCAACCATCAACCCAACACCCCCAGGCCTCCTAAACCACGACCTNAGAGAGCGATAAGGTCTCCCCTCAGCCTCCCCTTCTCCAGGCTGAACAACCCCAGCTCTCTCAACCTCTCCTCATTAAGACCTGCTCTCCAGTCCCTTCACCAGCTTCGTTGCCCTTCTCTGGACATGCTCCAGCACCTCAATGTCCTTCTTGTCCTGAGGGGCCCAAACCTGACCCCAGGATTCTAGGTGTGGCCTCACCAGTGCCAAGTACAGGGGCCCCATCACTGCCCTGCTCCTGCTGGCCACACTATTGCTGACACAAGCCAGGAATGCTGTTGGCCCTCTTGGCCACCTGGGCACATTGCTGGCTCATGTTCAGCTGGATGTCAACCAGCACCCCCAGGCCCTTCTCCGCGGGGCAGCTTTCCAGCCACTCTACACGAAGCCTGCAGCCTTGCCTGGGGTTGTTGTGACCCAAGTGCAGGACCCGGCACTTGGCCTTGTTAAACCTCATACAGTTGCCCTCGGGCAGGTCCCTCTGCAGAACCTTCCTACCCTCGAGTAGATCGACACTCCCACCCAACTTGGTGTCATCTGCAAACTTACTGAGGGTGCACTCGATCCCCTCATCCAGATCATTGATAAAGATATTAAACAAGCCTGGCCCCAACACTGAGCCCTAGGGAACACCACTCATGACCGGCCATGAACTGGATTTAGCTCTTTTCACCCTGGAGTCCATGGGTTTATGCCATGTCATGGTCCATGAGTTTATTTTCCCTCAAGAAGCAAAATGTCCCTGGAACACTACAGGGAAAATGGGTTTCAATGCTCAGTTCTAAATTTAGAATTGTCATTAATTGTCAGCTTTTGTGAGGATTAGTATTTTTTAATGATTGCTTATCATGGATTGCTTTCTGACTTATGTTTCTACTTTGAAGATGTGTTTCTCTTTTGAGCTTTTGGGGACATAATGATCTTGGGAAAACTGAAATGTCTTTGCCCCATTCCAGGATGAGGATGGTATTAAAACCTGTTGCTAATACCATCTGTAACTAAACAAAGCACTGTAATATGTGAAAGAAAGAACAAGTCAGTAATTTCCAGATTTTTAATAGACATCACAAATATGTTCAGGCTTTAACACCTTTATGTATTCTACTGAATTTGTTATGGATGGAACTTTAAATGTAAGCTGCTGCTGTGTGAAGGAAGGATAAAAGAAAGTTGTCAGTATTTGAACTTGAAAGAATTTTGCAAATAGTATCTATTACAAATTTCAGGTTATCCGTTCCAGTTTGTTATTTCATTAATTTCTCACAGTTGCCTTTTCTGTTTTCATTGTCTATGATCTTGCAAGGGAGAGAAGTAGTGGAAGTGCAAGATTTAGATCAAAAGATGCAAATATTTACCAAAAAGGGTAAATCGTATAGAAAAAAACTGAAATGTTCTCTCAGTCACAGAGGTGATTAAATTAGCAAAAAAAGATTCACCTCCCTTAAAGCAGCTGTGTGACTAAAAGAAATTGTGTATAAAAATTTTCTGTATTTGATAAGTTGTTGAATAGCTTAATTGATACATTTTAATTAATATAATGCCTGAAGAATTACCTAAGTTGTACAGAAGGAATTTAAATTAATTAATTTTAATTTAATTAATTAATTAATTAATTTTAAATTGGTACCCACCAGATTTTGAAGAATGAAGTGAAGCAAAAATCTGTTCCCTTCAGTTATGATTTTGGCAAAAGTGTGTGTAGGAGCTCAGTTATGAAATTTCTGTTTAGACATCTTTATGTCCCTCCTCTGTTACTTTTTTTTCTGAGGTGAAATGTCGCAGTCTCGTTAGTCTGTTGTTTTGCAAACATCTAAAGCCAGCGTTGTCCCTGAAAGGTGTAATCACAGTATCCTCCCATTCATTTAATCACTGTCCCCATGCTGCCTTATCTCTTATTTTGGCACAAGTGTCTCTATGACCATATGGTGCATCTGATGGTGGAACGGATTCAATTTATTACTGTTGTTTTTAACCAGATTTTTTCCCCAACCAGAGTAGCTTCCAACTCGTTTGCTGTTCAGCTATATGGTCTCCTAGAGTGTAAGCTTTTCTATACCTCCTTGTCAGCCTGGTCTTTACATTTTTATTTCGTCTATATAATTTTTTAGTTTGGTTGACTGGAAAGCACTATAAACATGCCTTCTGTTTTGCAGTCTGTTCTATCTATTTCTGTAATGTTCTAAACTTTTCCTTGCTGCTGAGGAAAGAGCTTATATTCCCACAGAATCCAGTTTTTATTTTTCATTAGTTATAAGTGTTTTAGAACTCATGACTATGTATATTTTCTTAGGGATTTTTCCCCCTCTCTGCATTCATTTGTATTTATTAATACTGGATATCAGCTGCAAGTTGATTGCCATGTTGTGTTATAAGATCTTTCTGCAGCTCTTTGTAGTAAGTTTTACTTCTGATTATTATGAATCAATTAGCACAGACATTTTAGTATTTGACCATATTTTCAGATCATATATATGTGTATACATATATGCATCTGCAACACAGGTCTACAATACCTTCCTTTGAGACTTCACTGCTAAACTGCTCCATTGTGCAACCTTATAATTCATCTCTGCCTCTGCTTTCTTGTTTAACACTTTAAGAAAAGGACCTTCTTCTTGCTTTCAAGACAAAATCAGTTTCTTGCAAATAAAGGCAGAGGGTTTTTTGGTCTTTGCTGAGGACTCTCTGAAGTGTTTGGAAGTCCATGTATGCTGTGTCACGAGGATTTCTCTTTTTACTGATTCCCTTAAAAAACACTAATATTGTTTGTGGGCTGTGACTTTCATCTGTCAGAGCCAGATCTTCCTATCCTTTTTTGCAAACAATCTGAAGCACATAAAGGGCATCTGATTACTGCTGTGTGAAAGCTTTTTCTGTACAATTGATCCATTTTGTTAAAATGAAAAGGCTGGCTTTTTATTTGACTGAAAACCTGTGCTGCACTGCACACTTGTGCTAAGTTGACGGAAGGGATGATTCTTTTAAAGAATATCAGTCCTTATTCTGACTTGTAGTGATATTGAGCATGCAGAGATGCATCTGTCATTATTCTAAAACATAAATTCCTTTAGTTTTTCTTTACAAAGAAATAGAGAGCAGAGATATTGGTACGGGTTAGTGCAGTAAATCGAAACCCAGAATAAGGTATTATTAAGCAAGCTGGTGACAGTCATTCCATTTCTCAGAACTATAGTTTTGAGATTTAGGCAAGAAATCAGGAAATAAGGTCTAGTAGTGAAAATGTTTTGCACCGTGGACTGTATATATCTGTGAAGACTGAGTGAGTCATATTGTCACCAGTGTTTAAATACTACCTCCTTATTTTCCATCTGGCATTTTGGGGTGGGGTGCGCATGTGTGCATCCTTTAACGCGTCCAGGTTAAGCTTGGTAGATCCAAAGGTTCCCTGTGACAAAAAGAGAAGCAAGATGTTGAGAGTAGAAACAGATATGGAGGAGAGCATCCCTTCAGACAGCTAAGAAATAGAAATAGTTTCCTTTTATGTTCTTCAGACCACACTGTAAGGATGGGATTGATTAATAGCGTAAGAGATTTCCCTGAGAGAGTGTTCCCAGTTGATTAGAATTTTCTTCCAACTTTCATTGAGTCTTAGAGGATGGTAATTTATCAGAGAGGTCGGCTGATTTTTAGTGGTTCAAGGAAGATTTTTTTCTTTCAAAACAAAGGAAGAACATGTGAAGGAGAGGAGAGAAAGATAGGCTGAGCCTAAAAACAGATTAATCAAGAGGAACAGAATAAGAGACAAGAAAACCAATAGAGCTTAAGCATCATATTCTGTAGGTGCTTTTGTTCAAATGCAGTCCTTTAAGGCTCAAGGGAGAGCAATAAAAGCAAATGGAGTAAGGAAACAGAGCTGAAGATATAGATTAAATGAAAGAGTATTTGAAGAATGAGGATGTATCAACCATTGGAGATTTTGGAGAAGAGAAGAATTTTCTGATATCATAGAATCATAGAACCA